>CM032468.1:7103675-7155338 GCA_019059595.1 Marasmia exigua | reverse complement strand
TAGATGAACCTGACGAAGTTATATGGGAAAAGATCCCAAAACCTCTTCAACCTTTTATTGCCGGCCGATTTATTTTAAATTTGCCAAAGAAAATAATTTAGATATTAAAGAAGAAATGGCAATCATTGAAACAGAAATCTCTCCATCAACAGCCATCATTTGTTGGAAATGCAAAGGTGGGACATAAACTGCACATTATGTGCTTTGGGATTTTCCCATAATATGACTTCGTCAGTATCATCTCTCACCAGTTCCAGAGGTACAAATGAGCACATAAATATACTGGAATCATCACCATCCAGTTTTTGCTTGGAGTTGCTGTGTCCAGATGCACCGTCAAATCCCCATTTACTGATCAAAGATAAATTATTTTCAGTTGTTTTAGTTTCCAGAGTTTTAAATAGCCTCGTTCTGTTAAATCTTAAAATAGATTTGTTTTAAGTTTCACTTCAGCATCTGTTACCACCATACTTTCTTCTTCTACGTAGCACTCTTTTTTTCTCATTTCTCAAAGCATCATATGAATAGAATATATTACACCCCATATCTTTTGTCGTCTGCCTCAATACAATATTGCCATTTAGATAAATTAAGTGACGTCCGATAGACCCAGTGGTAATCTAGAAGCATTGATGCATCATTTGGATGTTTTATTAAATGTTTCGCTAATTCAGCGAAGTTCCTTTGGTAACCGTTTTCCACAGATTTATTGGCCAGAGCGTAAGCTAGTGTATCAAAATCATTTTCTGCAATAAAGTTTTTGGTTCTTCTTCTTTTTTCAAGTGGATTTAGATCTTCAAACTTTTTTCGAGCACTGAATACAGTGGTTGATGTCGACAAACATACAGTATGGGAGGCATCGCATGATAAAAAGTACTCTGTGATCTGGATGATGAACTAGGTGTTAGCACTGAAGAAAATCTACTTACCTTTGATTTTAAAAGTAAACTTGTGCTCCTGGACAGGGCACAGGGTTTATATATTTATATGCATAGGTACACATATAAGAGATGATATACATACACACACATATATCCGTAATATGCGTGTGTGTGTGTGTTTTTAGGGCACATTAAAACTACACGAAGACGTCGTCCAAATATTGATGAAGTATTTAATTCATAACTTCTAATCGGGCACGTCCGGGATCAAGGTTAAAGGTTGCATAGCTTTGTTACAGAGTGGGTAACATGTTGTAATGTAGCCTCTATGTTAAATAGGTACTGGCTATATTTCTATTAGTTTAATTGATATTCCATTTACTATTTTGTATCTAGACTTTTACTTTTCTATTGTCACTTCTTCCTTCCTTTCATCTTGTTGACAAGTAAACATTTCAATCTTCAACAGTGTTTTTCTCTAATTTTTATCACGTTATCAGCACGAGGCTTTACAAGCGAGCTAGCTGATAAATATAATATTAGTTGTGTTGTTGTACTATGATTTTCACGAAAATATAGTTCGTCGAATCTCGAAAAAAATTGTGCTACGTCATTGTGCAAAATGCAAGGTAGCGGGGATAGAGTGTCCCCAGGCACAAGCAGCAATGCAATGGGAATGGGAGCGATCCGTATGCTTTCCGGACGGGAAGGCTACAGTGCATGGAAGTTTAAGATGCGATTTTACTTACTGCATGAGCAGCTGTGGGAAGCTGTTGTGGGTTATCCTGATGGAGATGAAACCCCAGAGTCAACGAGAAAGCGTAAGGATGAATTAGCACTAGCCAAAATCTGCATGACTTTAGATGGAGGAGCCATCACTCATGTGAGGAGTGCGGAGAGTGCTAAGGCCGCTTGGACGTCGTTGCAAAACGCCTATGAAGATAAGGGCATGGGCAGAAGGTTAGCTTTAGAACGTAAGCTTTACCGATATTGTCTTGAAGAGTTTAATACTATCGAAGAGTATATAAATGCCGTTATAAAGTACCGCTCAAGATCTCGCTGATATTGGTAAGAAAAATCGAGGATTCTTCTTTGGCTGCGATACTATTGGGAGGTCTAACGCATAACTTCGATCCCTTGGTCATGGCTTTAGAAAATTGTAATGTTGAGGTTACCACGGTCATGGTAAAGGCAAAACTGTTGAATGAGATGTCGAAAACCAAGCCTTATGATTGTGAGTCTGCGTTGCGTTCGAAGAAAGGTCAAATTATTCAACATAGTACCAAGACGAAGAAGAAGAAGGAGGTTGTATGTTTTGATTGTCACGTACGAGGTCATACTAAATACAATTGCCCCAATAAGTTGAAGAATAAGCATGATTCAACATCAATAACTGCCTTGGGAGTAAATGGTAATAAAGATACGTGGTACATCGACTCTGGAGCTACTTCTCATATGACTTCAAGGTCTGATTGGCTGACAGAACTCAAACCGCTGCATTCTGGCAAGGTGACCGTCGCTAGCGGAGAAGCGATAGATTCCGTGGGAATCGGAACAGTTTCAATCAGTACTAATAGTAGTATCGACAAGATTAGTGAAGTTGTACTTGTACCTAAATTGAACACTAATTTAATTTCGGTTAAGAAAGCAGTCGATAAAGGTTTATGTGTACTTTTTGATAATACTGGCTGTAATTTTTTTGATAGAGATTATTTCTCTTATAAAGGTAATCCTGTTTTACACGGTTCAGTACATGGCGGGGCTTTATACATTAGATGTTAATATTAACAAAAATGTAGCTCTTGATGTGAATTCTGACTGTCATTCTGCAGATTCCTCAAGTTCAGGCTGTTGATGTACGCACTAACCGTCCGTCTCAATTTCAGCTGTGGCACAAGCGGTTAGGTCATCTTTGCAGGTTTGACATGAATCTCCTAAGGAATGGACGTGCAGTTGGAATGGATTACTCAGCAGTGGATAAGGAGCCATGTATACCATGTGTTTGAAGGGAAACAAGCAAGAAAACCCTTCACGGTAAGTGTGGATAAGCCTAAGAGTACAAATTCGTTATTGGAATTGATCCACAGCGATATTTGTGGACCTATGTCGGAAAATTCATTTCAAGGTAAGAAATATGCGTTATTCTTCATTGATGACTTTTCTCGACTTACTTTTGTTTATTTCTTGGCTTCTAAGACGGAAGTAAAAGCAAAATTTATCGCTTTTCAGTCTTTAGTCGAGCGCCAAACAGGAGCTAAAATTAAGGCATTAAGAACAGACTGCGGAACAGAGTATGTTAATGAACAGTTCTCTAGTTATTTACGTTCTAATGGTATTGTGCATCAAACCACAGTTCCACACAGTCCGCAACAAAATGGAGTATCGGAGCGTTCAAATAGAACGATTGTGGAAAAAGCGCGGTGTATGTTAGCTGGTGGTTTTCTTAGCAAAGCCTATTGGCAGGATGCTATAGAAGTGGCAACGTACCTGAAGAATCGATCCCCGCATAGAGCTCTAGATCGCCTTACTCCTTATGAGATATGGTTCGGCTCAAAACCCGATTTGAGTCACTTACGAGTGTTTGGCTGTAGAGCACTAGTACACATTCCAGATTGTCAAAGGAAAAAGTTGGATGTGAAGGCTAAACAGTACACTTTTGTTGGATATTCGGAAGATCCAGGTAATTATTACTTCCGAGATGCGAGCTATCCGAGAAGACTCTTAAAAGCTAGGGATGTTGTGTTCTTCGAAGATGCTTTCTCTGATTTGAAAGGTGATAATCCTGCGGGCCAGTTTCCTGTTGATCCCCCTGCAGTGATGGTATTCTCAAACAGGAATGAAGCGGAAGTTCAAAATCCCATTGCTGGTAGCTCTGGCACTTCTACTAAGGTGAACGTAGAAGTTGCACAAATCGATCCTGATCCAGAAGACCCTATTTCTGATGAAGAAATTCCCCACGATGAGGAGGATATTCTCGAAGAACAGGTTTCTACTGATGAACCTACTTTCCAAGGAAGGTATCCCTTAAGGAATCGATTAGCGAAAGATAAAGGTTTTGTGTCAGCAAGCTATAGCTTTGATGAGCCTGAAACCTTCAATCAAGCTATTCAATCAGAAGATAGAGACAAATGGATGGGTGCTATGAGAGATGAATATAGATCCCTCATTAATAATAAAACATGGATTTGGTTGATAAACCTGATGGTCAAAAGATAATACCATGCAAGTGGGTATATAAGGTAAAGAAGGATGCAGAAGGTGCAGTTGCGAAATATAAAGCCCGGCTAGTAGCCAAAGGCTATAGCCAAACCGCTGGTGTGGATTATACAGAAACCTTTGCGCCAGTAATTCGCAATTCTTCGTTACGTATGATGTTTGCACTTGCAGCAAAATTAGGCCTCAAGATGCGACATTTAGACGTGGACACAGCGTTCCTAAACGGAGAATTGGAGGAGGATGTATATATGGTACAACCGCAAGGTTTTGAGAAACCAAGCCAACAGAATAAAGTTTGCCTACTCAAGAAAGCTTTGTACGGGCTGAAACAAGCGCCTCGTGCTTGGAACACAAAGCTAAATGAAACTCTTTCTGCGTTAGGTTTTAAACGGGCTCCTTCAGAACCATGTATTTATACCAAACTATTTGGAAAGGAAACTTGTCATACTGGCAGTTTATGTTGACGACATAATTGTTTGTCATAAAGATGACAAATTGGCAGACGCTGTCAAATGTGATTTGCAAAAAATATTTGGTATTAAGGATTTGGGACTTTTAAACTATTATCTTGGTTTAAATGTTTCCCAAACAAAGAACTGTGTAAAAATTAATCAAAAAACGTTCATTTTAAATGTTCTTAAGAAGTTTAATATGGCAGACTGTAAATCTGCCCCTACTCCCTTACAAAAGGTGAAGTTGGAACCAAATAAGAGCGGTGAGTTGCATCCGTATCCATATCAATCACTCATTGGTAGTTTAATGTTTATATCTGTGAATACTCGCCCTGACATTGCCTATGCAACTAGCTATCTTAGCCAATTTCTTGCAAAGTTTGATAAACAACACTGGTTGGCTGCAAAAAGGGTGTTGCAGTACCTGAAAGGAACAGTAGATTACTGCATAACTTACAAGAGGGTTCCAGATTTCAGTCTGACTGGGTATGCAGACAGTGATTGGGCAAATGATCCCACTGACAGAAAGTCCTATACGGGTTTCTATTTCAGCTTATCCGGTGGAGCAATTAGCTGGGAATCGAAAAAACAGCCCACCGTTGCATTGTCATCAACGGAAGCAGAGTATATGGCCCTAACTTCAGCGGCTAAGGAAGCCACCTTCTTACAGAGGTTGATTCAGGAGGTAAGTGGCACCTCTCTGACTCCGGTTACCGTGCACAATGACAGTCAAAGTGCACATAAGATTGTACTTAATCCTATTCATCACAACAGGATTAAGCATATCGATACCCGTTTTCACTTCATAAGGGAAAAAGTCGCTGAAGGCACTATTTTAATTGAATATGTACCAACTAGTGACATGTGTGCCGATATGCTGACAAAGCCGTTAGGTAGGGTTGCGCATTCCAAATGTACTGTCGGTTTAGGGTTGTGCACTTGACATAGTTAGGTTATTTAGTCAACTATGGAATCTCAATTAAGGGCTGGTGTTGTAATGTAGCCTCTATGTTAAATAGGTACTGGCTATATTTCTATTAGTTTAATTGATATTCCATTTACTATTTTGTATCTAGACTTTTACTTTTCTATTGTCACTTCTTCCTTCCTTTCATCTTGTTGACAAGTAAACATTTCAATCTTCAACAGTGTTTTTCTCTAATTTTTATCATAACAATACCTGAAAGTTTCGGCCTTACAGTAGAAGATCGAAAGAATTTATGAATTATTTCGTTTTCATTTTCATACATTTGAAACACAAAATCACACATTACTTTGTTTACACGATGAGACAAGACACATAAATACTATATCGTATAATGTTTTGATGTTATCGAAGTACTTGCATACTTTAAAGTGTCCAAAAAAGCACTTCATTTTCAAAAAATCCTATGAAAGGGGACGTCAATTTTTCACCCACAGTGCGCCGCTCGGTGCAGGGCAGTGCTTATCGGGATTTAGAGAGTTGTTCCGCTATCTGGTCTGACCATCGCTGGGGACTACGACCTCTCGGTCTTCTTCCTTCTACTTTACCTGTTACAATCAATCGCTCCAAGTTATCCCTAGTCCTTCGTGCAATGTGTCCAAAATATTGCACGATACGTCGCAAACAGGTGGCGGACAAGCGCTGAGTATCCTCTATTTTTATTTCTTTGAGAATCAAGACGTTGGTGCGGCGGGCAGTCCATGGCGCCAGCAACACATTTCAAAGGCGTTGATTCTTTTTCGGTCGGCTGCCTTGATTGTCCACGTCTCGACACTATACCTAGAGGGCGTTGGGGAAGACAAGCGTGCGAACAAGGTGTATCTTCGTTCGATTTGATATGTTTCTGTCCCTCCAAACCTTACTCAGTTCAGTCATTGCTGTCCTAGCCATTGCACACCGTCTTCTTATTTCTGGTTCACTGCTACCTTTGTTGGTGATCATCGAACCTAGGTACAGGAACTGATCCACGGTATCATATTCCTGTAAAAGATTAGTGCGCTGTGTGCTTCCGAAGCGGTGGATTACCATAAGTTTGGTCTTGGACTTATTGATGGCAAGACCCATTCCCAAGCTGACGGTTTCTAGTCGCTTTATCAATTTCCGAAGCCAAGAGGGTGGTGTCATCTGCATAACGAAGGTTAGATATTTTGACTCCGTTTATTTTAATCCCACCTTCCCAGTTCTCAAGTGTTTGGCGCATTATGTACTCTCCGTAGATATTAAATAGTATCTATAGGCGAGATCACACATCCTTGCCTCACGCCTTTGTTGAAACTAAACCGGCTCGATGTTACCTCTCCAACAGTGACCGTGCCATAACCTGACTTGTACAGATTGCGTATTATAGTTACGAGGTGGTGGGGCGCGCTTGTTTCATGTAGCACTTGCCATAGTTTCTCCCGTTTAACACAATCGAAAGCCTTTTGGTAGTCCACGAAGCATAAGTTACTTTATTATAATAATACATTAAAATTAATGAGTACAAGAAGGATGTACCTATGTTATTTACTATTATTTTGAATTTTTATTTACTATCCTTTGACTGAGTTTAAGGGTTGCTACAGGTTGCTACAATCGGGGACTACGGTGCGGCGGCCTCCTCGTGTGGCCCCTTCGGTAGTATTTTTGCTCTGTTTGGAGCTGCTACCGAAGGGGTCCTGGCGTCCCTGGGCAACGGCGGGTAGTAATTTGGCGCGCTCGCCATATTGCTACCCGACGGCCGACGGCTGCACACATGGAGGGGGGGTTATGGTCGTAACCCCCCCTACGGACCTAGGCCGGGCTCGGTCTAGGTCTCTGAGTGGACCGCTCTGTTCTGGAGCGAGGCGTTTGGTGGGGGGTGTTCTGACACCCTGGAGTTTTGGTTGGTTGTGCGCGGACCTGGGTCTCTCACCGGCGGTTATCCGGATGGGCTGAGCCGTTAAGGGCCCTGCTCCTCCCGCTTGCCTTAACCGGCCGGCGGGGGTTGAGTAGTGTGTAGTCTTCGGACGTAAATCCCGGGGACTCCCACGTCCCATCGGCCGGGGTCGGACGGCAGGGTTCACGCCTAGTGCGCTGGGGGTGAACCCTGTCCCTTGTTATCCTCCTGGACATGCCGTCTCTGACCGGTGGAGGCCCTCGGCACTCTCCACGAAAGTGGTTGTGCCCAATTTGTCCGCGCACTTAAGGTGGTGCAGGACCAGTGGCAGTTGGGGGGATGTCGGACGACTGAGGGCTTCAGTGTCCAGTCCAGCCCTCCCACTCTGGCCACGCCTTGCCTTACGCCACCCCTTCCTGGATGGAGAGCCTGCGGGCTCGGTGGCCGAAGGGCCGAGTTTTTGGAGGTTCTGCGTCGGGTCTCTCAGCCAGAGTGGCTCGGCGGCAGTCCGGCGTTGCCAATCTTCCTGGCTCCGCATCCAGCGGAGTTGGGACTTGCGGCGGCTTCTGTTTTGAAGCCTGCAGGTTTTGTTTCCCCAACCCACTCTGCACTGCAGCCAGCAGTGTATGGGTGGGGAGGGGTACCTGCAGTTCTCCTCCCGGTGGTATTCTGCACTGCAGCCAGCAGTGTGGATGCCATTCGGGGGGTGGAGTTGGTGGGCCGTGGGAGAGGCCCTGGGTCTTAAGGACCGGAGAGAGGAAGAGAGGCCGCGTTGGCGAGCCTCTTCGCCCAGGACGGTTCGCGGTGGTAGCCTGGTGGTAATCCCGTGTTCCGTCCCGACTCAGCGGGCGTCGAATGGAAAAAGCCCCGGTGGTTTTAGTGGGTATGCCCTTGGACGGCCTCTGATTAGCAGAGGCCTAATCCAGGGGAGAGCCCCACACTAAGGGTGTGCATAAGGCGGCGCCGACCAACCGGCGCCGACGTCGGCTCCTGTCAATGAGCCGGCGGCATTTCCACCGGGTCAACAAAAAAAAAAAAAAAAAAAAAAAGGGTTGCTACAATCTGTCTAACAGATATTGGGGATGGAACTAAAACCCAAAGCTAAAACTTCGCTAGATATCGAACCAAACAAGTTGGTCCCTTTGTGGATCCGAAGGAATTTGACCAATTAGGTACCTACGTCTACGTCAGGGGTTGTTACATAAATGGCAACATATCTTCTACTTAGTTTGTGAATGGCAAGTAGAGAGCAAAAATTAAGAATGACATCCAATAAAAAAATTTTAAATGTTTTCTATGCGAACTCATAATCTAGTGTCCGCCACAGATAAAAACATCAGGCGTAAAGCTGACACGATCCGCACGCAGCGTGTGTGGTTTCAATATCCGCTGCTGTCACGCTGCGCCAGGCCTGTGCTACTGTAGCCCAGGAGACATGGTGGACACACTTACCTACACTAACTTTAAACATATGTGGCTACTGAGCTTATCCAATGGGATATGAATGCATGTTCCATGTGGGGTGTCATACCTAGTTGGAATTCGAGCATGCACCTCTAGATTTTTCAAATCTATGTGCATAGTTCTACCATTCGCTCAGCGGTGAGGAAACCTGCATGTGTCAGATATTTTCTCGAACGTATAACCATGATTCAGTTTTTGATATATGGATTTGGATTGTTTTGACGGGGTTTGGATTTTTATAGCAATCTTTTTCAATTTAATCTTAAGTAAATAACACAGTTAAAAATTTATCTCGTGTTTAGGCGGGACTCGAACCCACAATTTTCAAAACCCGGGTGGCTGTTCTACCAATTAGACCACTGAGCGCGTTACTAAGCCGACGAAATTTGTAAGTCCTTGATTCGACATGAGCTGTCGATAGTCTCATAAATAAATCATGTAAGGTACTTATATTTTTAATTTACTTAATGATTCAGTTTGTCTGGTTCCACTGTTATAGTCAGACGGCAGTCGCTACACAAATCCATACAATGGTCTAAGCGTACGCCGAGCTCCAATGAGACAGCTTTGGACGCAACTGGGAATCACACGCTAAGATAATGCTTATAATACTTCTAAGCACGATGCTGACGCGACCTGTACGCAGCGTGTATGGTTTCAATATACTCTGGCTCCGCAGCTGTTACGCTGCGCTAGGTCTGCGCTACTGGTTTAGTGTGGACTGAGAAAGGCTGACTGGTAGAAAATGCCTCTGGGCATTAAGTTCGCCTACTGTATCATTTTGTGAAATAAAGTTTTAAATAAATAAATAAGGGAAACACTCGTCATCATCATCTCAGAGTTTTGTTCCGGTAGCGTCCGCAGCCGTCGCTTCGGAGTCCAAGGTCCGCTTTCCGACTGCAACTGGTCCACTTCGCACGGTCTTGGACATTCATTATGATCGGTTCGTTGGCACACATTTCATCCCTTACGACGCCAAGCCACACCTTTTCAGGTCTACCCGTTCTGCCAGGACCCGGCAGTGTTTACATTTTTTCCATATACCTACGTAACTGTCCAGTTTCCGCTGGACATAACCGTACATCGTAGGCGACCCTCCTAATGGTGTAGTAGGGTGAACACTTAAAGTGTAGGGTTACCTACTCCCCTACACCATCTGTAACACTTCCAAGAAAGTAGCTGACGCGATCCACACGTAGCGAACCTATGTACCTATGTGCTTTCAATATCCGCCGCTGTAAAGTAAAGTATCAGCCTATATTCTGTCCCATTGCAGGGTAAAGGCCTCCCAATGAGGACTCCTTAAGAATTCCTATAATCAAGTTATCGCTACTATGAGTGATTATGGCTTAATCACCACGCTTGCCTATTGCGGATTGGTGATCACAAACCCGAGCAATGATCGAAAAATTCGGAACATACTTTTTGGACACGGCCCGGTACTTCAACCACTACACTAAATAGGTCGTCTGTCGTCATGCTGTGTTTCAATCATAAAATTAGTGGCATCCTCTGGTTTTAATAGCCCAGGAAACAAGGTCAACAGGCAGTTACTTAGGTTAGGTTAGGAATAATAATCTGCTCAAATAAATAGGCACTTTGCAACTAAATTGTTGACTATCTCCTAGAGTATCCTCGCGTGGAAATGGTGTGGCATACTCCGGGCCGGAACCGCTCGGCAATGACAGCGTGACGCGCGCTCCACTGGCGGCTTCTTACGATCATTCCAGACTTAAGGTGGGTCCACAAAATAGACACAGAAATCAGATTCTGCGGAGGGTAGTAGAACGAGTGGTATCAGATGATTATTAGTGGTTAGTGGTTTTTAGTGTTCAAATTTGTTGAAAAAAGTGTTGTTCTGTGCACTGAAGTGCCGCAAAGTGATATTAATATAAGCATAGTTGAATTATATCGTTTTTAACACTGCTATTGTGTATCGAGTGAGTTGTCACGTGAACAACTTGCTTGGACCTAATACGGTCTTAAAATCTAGACTCCGTAGGTCGATAAAACGCTAAACACTTCAGTTTTATTGAGTGACTGAGACTGTCTACGCACTTTGTCAAAATATCATTTGATTTTTTCCTAACGAGTTGTCCCGCTTAACAATGCCTAAAATCTAAAACATAATAATGGCAGCAATATTTTCTTTTTTTTTTTAAATACGGCTCTACCCGACGATAATTTGCCAATGCCAAGTAATTTATTGAGAATAAGTAGGAAGTCAACAATCGAAGTCAGTGAAATCACAGTCACTCAATAAATCGTTTTATCGACCTACGGATTCAACGGATATCATTCTACAAGCAATCGCCGGTTTTAAGGTCACTACACATGATCCTAGCACACACGACACTAGCAATGCCGATCGATAATGTTTAGCTACTAAACCGGATCTATTTTAAACAATTTCGGGGTTACAATCTCTCGGCAAACACTTATACTATTTATTAAATAACCATGCACAAATTTTGTCTCCGTTTTTGTACGCGAAAAATTTATTCACGCGAAGAGTGGCCACTTTTGGCAATATAGTTCCGGTTTAGTAGCTAAAAATTAAAATCGATTGGCGTCGCCCAAGCAAGTTGTCACGAGACAACTCACTCGACACACAATAGTGGTGTTAAAAACGATACAATCCAACTACTCTTGTTATTAAGATCACTATGCGGCACTTCGCTGCACAAATAAACACCATATTTGTACACTAAAAACCACTAGAAACTAATTTAAGAGTTTTGAATTGCATCAGCTCACGCTGCTTGTTTAGCACTACCCGCCGAATCCTAAAGGTACGGTTTATTTTCATGCTTAAAGCATGCTACTTTTGAGCAAGTGCTACTTAGTAGCATGTGTGGACGGACGTGCTACAAATAAGCATGCTAATTTTGAGAATGCTCAAAAATCGCAAGCCGGTCCATTTTTGAGCATGCTACCTGTAGTGCGCGTGGAAGGGGGAGTGTGGCGGTGTGCTTTAGCACGTGTAAACAGGTTTGCTTATTTTTAAGCATGCTAAAATATGGGTAATAGCATGCTTATTGATAGCAAATGTTGACAGTTCCTTAAGAATGCTCATATTTAGTATGCTTAAAAAGCATGCTTCAAATGATCATGTGTAACAGTAGCTTTATTCTCATTAGAGACGTGGATTGCCACAAATAAAAAATAAATAAATATTTCACAACATCACATACATTAATCTGACTCCGAGATAGGTAGCTCGAGCACCTATGTTACGGATATCAGAATCAACAGTGGGATTACAAATATAATACAATACTTTTTCTTTTGTAAATACATGCTTATAATACATAGAAAACAACCAGACCAATACAAACAGATATGTTCATGCACACAAATGTATGTACTGTGCGGGTATCGAACCCGCAACCCTTGCTTGAAAATATAAAGAAGAACAGGCTATCCGTACTGCTAGCGTATAGTTATCTCGTTTGGGTCGGCGTGAGACAAAAATAGACTTTATGAACGTGTGCGACACCATTATTCGATATACGATAAGTTTAGTTTAAATATAAAAATAAAAAAAAATAAAAATGTATTTATTTCAGGTAAATCTTTTACAATTAAGTTGCCGGGGCTTCCCAAAAAGTAGTCAAAGACACTTGTGTAGGGAATGCCTCGCTCTTCCTAAGTAAACATAACTATTTAGATTTACATAAAATTATCAAGATCCAGTGATCCCAAGTTCTAACATTGAACATTTCTTGCGAGATTTACATCAGGAGATGTGTGTATGTGTGTGTGTGTGTGTGTGTGTGTGTGTGTGTGTGTGTGTGTGTGTGTGTGTGTGTGTGTGTGCAAATATAGCTAATAAAAAATCAGATTATAGTGTAGGTAGACTATATATACTTATTATATAACACATACATACCCGAAACTAACTAACACACATGTACAAATTCAGAACTACACACGCACACTCATGCACGTACATACTCACAAACACACTAGATACACGCTATTCAAACTCACATAGATACAGACACACACACATATACTTACACTTTAGTTACACACACTAAAGATACGCACACAGAGATACACATGCAACACACACATAGTTATAGATACGAACAAATGCACACAAACACACATACACACACACACACACACACATTAGTTTGGTATGATCCTTATCTTTGTAAATTTCAAGAAGGAGCGGGGTCTCTAAACACAGGTATTGCATACTTAAATAGAGACCCCAGCCATTTGTAATGTATGTAATTTAAAAGATATTGAATAAACATTATTATTATTGAATAAACATTATTATAGACCCATCTTAAAGATAAAACGTATTATATGAGGCTATATAAAGATAAAGTGCCTTCCTTTAAAAAGATTATGAATTTTAAAAGAGGCTTTTTCCGTTTACTAGCCCTTCTCATGAAAGCAAAAGCATGTTAGGTAATAGATAAGTATGAAAAAGTTAAATAAAGATACCTTTTTTAGGTCAAAAATTTTAATGTCCGGCCAAATTTTTACACGGGTAAGAATGTATCGATGGGTTGCTGGATCAAATCCGGCTCCAAGGACTATAAGAGAAAATGGCTTGTCCTTATTTCGTTTCGGGAATAGTGTAAATGTCCATGTTATGTGTCGAATAAATGATTTCCTATCTTTTATCTTATCAATAGATTGCACTAGGTGTCGATTACATTGCGCAAGTGTTTCGCTTTTCCGTATTACGTAAAAGCTTGATTGTTTGCTATACAATTTCCCTCTTCTTTATATATTTATTTATTTATTAAATAGGACATCCAACAAATAGCAAAAGGATATAGATATACCTACTTTGGTGTGGCTGATGTCCATGGGCGGCGGTTATCGCTTACCATCAGGTGATTCGCTTGCTCGTTTGCCCTTTCTCATAAAAAAAAACCTTTATTCTCACTAGTTCGATTCATTAGTTCGATCGCCGAACTAGTGAGAATTTTTTTTCTCACTAGTTCGACCGTCGAACTAGTGAGAGTATTTGTTCTCACTTGTTAGATTTCTTAGTTCGATCCGTTAACTTATTAATCTTTTGAGATACAAAAACAACAAATATGTGTGATATGTATAATAAACATCACAAATATGATCCTTAGGTAAGAAAGAAAGAAAGAAAGAAAGAAACATTTTATTGACCATCACAATAAATAATTTAACAATGAACATTCATTAGTAAACATAGGTAAGGTAACATTGACGTACTTTTTTTGAGCATTCTCAAAATCAGGTACTCGACGTACAACTTAAACTATAGATGATAAATGTACGTGACAGACAGAGTGACACCTGGGGCAGAAAGTCAGCCCAAGAATGAGTTGCAACTCACTAAATAGTTATAGGAAAAAAACCGGCCAAGTGCGAGTCGGGCTCGCGCACAAAGGGTTCCGTAGCAGCAAAGTCCAAAATTACAGTTAAATCAACCTATCTCAAAAACTATAAGAGATACTTTGATCAAACCAAAAATCGTTGAAAGAGTTAATTAGCATGCATCACCTCTATTTTTTTTAGAATTTTATACCCCGTAGTTATAAAAATAGAGGGGGGGGGGACATACTTTTTACGACTTTGAGAGCTGATATCTCAAAAACCGTTCACTTTAAGAAAAATGTTTTTTAGAAAACTTTATATCATTTTAAAAGACCTTTCCATTGATACCCCACACGGGTATGTACATCGAAAAAAAAAATTTCATCCCTCAGTTACATGTATGGGGGGCCCCACCCCCAATTCTTTTTTTTACTATTTAGTGTCATATTTTTGTAGCGGTTCATACAACACATATTCCCATCAAATTTCATCACTGTAGTACTTATAGTTTCCGAGTAAATCGGCTGTGACAGACGGACAGACGGACAGACGGACATGACGAAACTATAAGGGTTCCGTTTTTGCCATTTTGGCTACGGAACCCTAAAAACCAGTTATGTAGGTGTCCTTAGACACATAATCTACTCAATTTCGCGGTCGGATGTCACCCCTAAGTGGGTAACTTCTGTTGGAGACCGCTCCAGTCGCCCTCTAGTTACGGCCCTGGCTGGCCTAGCACTTGACTATCCCAACAGCAAACTGCCGCTATGATTGTGGAGCGTTCACAAGCAATCGCTTAAATTCCACTTACCTGCTTATTCCTTTCAGTCGCTACTAACAATAAACGCAATTTAAACGCGCTTATTTCAGCCGGCGACAGGGTTGTCACTTTACGGAAAAGCCTCCGATTTCAAAATAAAAATAGGTACAACCCGTGCGGATAAAGAATGGGATCAGAAATGGCGGCGCATCTATTCACTTCTCGCTCGCACAGTATTTGCGTCTTTAATCGCACTCGTGGGGTGCGAGTATAGACGCAAATAGTCGCCGCCATTTCTGATCCCATTCTTTATCGGCACGGGTAGTAAGTACATAGCCTTTTTACCCGACTACGGCAAAGCAAAAGGAGGGTTATGATTTGACAGGCTATGTATGTATGTTCATCTGTTTCCACGTAACTTCTAAACTAGTTATCATATATGAACAAATGAGGTGTTAGAAGCGTCTTGGTTGTCTTCTGGTTATAGGCAACATGACGTCACGTTAAATTTAATACTGCGCCCTCTAGGGCACTTAGAGTAAGGAACTAAAAAAAAAAATTTTGCTTGACGGTACCGTGTAAGGTATCAAATGAAAGAGCTTTTTATGCACATTTCAAATATGTAACTATATTTTTTATTTAACATATTTTTTGTTATGTAACTATATTTACTTAACAAAAAATATGTTAAATAAAAATAAAGTTTAAAAAATAAAACCCGACTACCAAAAAAACACGATCTAAAAAGTACAAAACAATAAAATTGTCTCTGCTGAAATGATTATGCCGTGGTCATTGTCTTTTCGAAAATTTTGTATGTGTTTTTGTCACAAACGTCAAAACTGCTCTTTAACATCATTTTACAATGAGAGTATAATACTTTTTTTTTTGCAGATCATCTGTTTTTCCCTGTGTCTGACCGTCTGAAGCCGCGTCTGTGATCTTTGACAAAGTACAGTCCTTTGTAATTTTTCTGTCTTCGTTTTTGTGGCCCTAGTCCTACTGATTGTCCATGAGCGGCGGCAATCGCTTACCATCAGGTCATCCGTCAGCTCGTCTGCTACTTATCACATAAATAAATAAAATACCGGCCAAGTGCAAGTCGGACTCGCCCATGAAGGGTTCCGTAGCAGCATGTAAGATATATGGAAGGTAAATTGCGGTTTACGGTTTATAACGCATTAAAAAAAAACCACTTACTAGATCTAATCCAAACCAATTTTCGTTGTTAGTTTTCGTGATTATGTACATCATGTATTTTTTTTAGTTTAATAATTCATTTATTATAGAAGTTAGAGGGGGGGGGGGGGGGACGGACACACAATTTACCACTTTGTGAGCGTCTCTTGCGCAAAGTATTGTATTTAGAAAAAAATGATGTTAAAAATCTCAACATCATTTTTAAAGACCTATCCATAGATACCCCACACGTATATGTTTGATGAAAAAAACATTTTTGAGCTTCAGTTTCAAGTATGGAGACCTCCCAATTTTCTTATTTTTTTCTAATTTTTGTGTAAAATTCGTAATGCGGTTAACAAAACACATCTATTTATCAAGTTTCAATAGTATAGTTCTTATAGTTTCGGAGAAAATTGGCTGTGACATAAGGACGGACGGACAGATGGACAGACGGACAGACGGACAGACGGACAGACGGACAGACGGACAGACGGACAGACGGACAGACGGACAGACGGACAGACGGACAGACGGACAGACGTACAGACGGACAGACGGACAGACGGACAGACGGACAGACGGACAGACGGACAGACGGACAGACGGACAGACGGACAGACGGACAGACGGACAGACGGACAGACGGACACACGGACAGACGGAGAGACGGAGAGACGGAGAGACGGACAGACGGACAGACGGACAGACGGACAGACGGACAGACGGACAGACGGACAGACGGACAGACGGACAGACGGACAGACGGACAGACGGACAGACGGACAGACGGACAGACGGACAGACGGACAGACGGACAGACGGACAGACGGACAGACGGACAGACGGACAGACGGACAGACGGACAGACGGACAGACGGACAGACGGACAGACGGACAGACGGACAGACGGACAGACGGACAGACGGACAGACGGACAGACGGACAGACGGACAGACGGACAGACGGACAGACGGACAGACGGGACAGACGGACAGACGGACAGACGGACAGACGGACAGACGGACAGACGGACAGACGGACAGACGGACAGACGGACAGACGGACAGACGGACAGACGGACAGACGGACAGACGGACAGACGGACAGACGGACAGACGGACAGACGGACAGACGGACAGACGGACAGACGGACAGACGGACAGACGGACAGACGGACAGACGGACAGACGGACAGACGGACAGACGGACAGACGGACAGACGGACAGACGGACAGACGGACAGACGGACAGACGGACAGACGGACAGACGGACAGACGGACAGACGGACAGACGGACAGACGGACAGACGGACAGAGGGACAGACGGACAGACGGACAGACGGACAGACGGACAGACGGACAGACGGACAGACGGACAGACGGAAAGACGGAAAGACGGACGGACGGACAGACGGACAGACGGACAAACGGACAGACGGACAGACGGACAGACGGACAGACGGACAGACGGACCGACGGACAGACGGACAGTGGGACAGACGGACAGACGGACAGACGGACAGACGGACAGACGGCCAGACGGACAGACATGACGAATCTATAAGGGTTCCGTTTTTCCGGAACCCTAAAAATCACGCAAGTGATTTCGTTCGTTCGCCTTTTCGGTTTACCTGGAAGCATACCGGTTGTCATCACGATTTAGTTGTTTTATTATTATTATAGTAAAGATGTTCAAGCGCAGCCCTGAGCAGACAGTGTTCGCGCGCTCGCACCGACAATATCCGGGCTGCGACTTCCTCGCTGGATATAGGGCGCCCCCGCTGTTCCTTTAACGTTATTACTACATTATCCACTTACATACATTTTACGACGAAATCATAGTTAGAACAATATCTTGAAAATGTGCTCCAGCAGCTTATTTTATAGTAGCGAAGAAATTCCCGGTAGGTGAGAGAAAGAACTTTTCGACTTGAATACTTATTCTGCTTACATACGAATTCATTTATTATTCGAAAACGAGAATCTTTTTCTTCATCTTAGCGTGTAGTTCCCGGTTGCGTCTAAAGCTGTCGCTTTGGAGCCCAGGGTACGCTTGGACCATGATTCAGGATTGGGGGGGTGGAGGGTGGGGCGGGGGGATCTGGTAATTACAATGAAGCGACTGCCGTCTGACCTTCGCAACCCTTTAATAGGGGAACCAGACCAACTGAGTCATGGTTACACGTTTCATAAACTTTTTCCGAAACGTGCAGGTTTCCTCACGATGTTTTCCCTCACCGCCCAGCAGATGGTAATAGTAGAAATACGCACATAGATTTGAAAAAACATTGGTGCATGCTCAGATTCGAACCTAGACCAACTGCGTGAAGCCGCGTTCGTATCCATTGAGCTTCCATCGCTGTTTGGAAAACGAGAATCTATCTATCGGCAAAGCATTGATAGGTTAGGACCAGACAATACTACAGTTTTGTTGGTATCAATAGTAAAAGGTAAGAGCTATCATTACTAACCTGCTCGTAAATAAATAAATAAATATGGATCTTCCAAATTATTGCTGATACGTCAATGAATTGACTATTTACACCCCCCCCCCCCCCCCCTTCGAAGAGTTGAAAGAGTTATCCTACAACACCTTACCGTTGACTTTCCATCATCAGCAGAGTCACAAAATTAATACAAGCAGGCTTAAAAACTGATGCAGTTTTGAAAAAAAAAGATACAAAAACATTACGTGTGCCTTTGAAATTTGAGGGTTACCCTAAATTTTTCCAGGATCCCATCATCAGATCCTGATGTACTTATCATAGTACCAATCCGGGACTATCTACTTTCCAACTAAAAAAGAACCGTCTAAATCGTTTCGTAAATGGCAAAGTAATCGGCGAACAAACATAAAAAATTGTTACTGTTGAATTGACAACCTCCTCCTTTTTTTAAAAGGCGGTTAAAAATAATCGTGTATAACTCAATTATTGTTACAGCAAAACAAACATTTCTACCTATGAGTAGGTGGTATACGAAGTGGTGGAACATTTCCATACATACACCCCCATTACTGTCGCCCGGGTATTGCATTTCAAAGGCGCATTTTGTAAATGGTTTTCATAACACGTAATGGATTCAAATCGATCGTTCTTGGACGCAGGGACAAACACACCTTAGGGATGCCACTTTTCCGTGACTTAGCAAAACACAACACAACATATCTACAAACCTTAGAAAAACTAGACAGCCATCAAATCGTTCTACTTACAACAATCTGTACAAACTATATTGACTGCTCCGTTGGCGCAGTGGGAAGTGTGTCGCGCTTTGAAGTGACGGCTGCGCTTGGGGTACCGGGTTCCAGTTCCATAATTGTACCAGAGTATCTGTTGAGAAATTCTCAGTTTCAGCCCGGAGTATCGAATTTGGCGGTCCTTAGCCCGCTCCCTCTCCGGTCGTGTCACACTGCTGTCCCCTCGGAATATGATGGCAAGGGAATAAAGAGTGCACTTGTGTTTACGCACACACGTGAACATTATAATATATCCTGCGTAAGTAACCTTAACGTTTGGTAACCTTGGTCATTTAACACATAACCATCTAATACTTAATAATATCCTACAACCGATATTCGGCTATGGCGGCCAACTTCAAAGATCAGCCACGTACGCGGAATATATTATAGTGTTTTCGTGTGTGCACAAACACAAATGCACTGTCGTCTATTGGTGTGTATATTCCAATGGGACACCAGTGTAACACGACTGGTGAATGATCGGGCGCAGGGCGAACGGCTTAACGTGCTTTTTGAGGCCCCCCATGCCTCACAAGACCGCTAATTTCCAGGCTTTGGGATGACACTGAGAATATTACAACAGAAAAACTCAGGTACAAATTTTGACCCGACCTGGGAATCGAACCCGGGATCCCAAGCGCAGCCGTCACTTTAAAATACTACCCACTTGGCCACTGAGGTCGTCATCATCATCATCTTCTTCAGCCATTACTGATCCACTTTTGGATATAGGCCTCTCTCATCTTGTTCCATGCGTAGCGGTTGGTCATCCATTTTACGCCCGCGTGTTTATTGATGTCGGCACTCCATCGCTTGAGTTTGGCGGCCACGCGGTCAGGTGTCCACTCAATGGTCACTGAGGTAGTTGTTTTTAATTAGGGTGACGGGTAGGGCACACTAGCGACGCCAATCGATTTTAATTTTAGCTACTAAGCCGGATCTATTTTTAAACAATTTCGGGATTACAATCTCTCGGCAAACACCTTTTCTATTTATTAATACTTAAAGTTAACTGTTTGGTCTACTTTTGCACTCGAATTTTGGATTACCGCCAAAAGTGGATCGATTTTTCGCGTACAAAAACGTACCCAACATTTGTGCATGGTTATTTGTCAACTTAAGTAACCTCACAGAAAACCGTCGTGAAAATAAATAAAAAAAAATAAAAATACGTTTATTTTTATTGCTAGTGAAGTAGTGCTTGTGCTGTGTTTCGCTGCTTGAGAGAGTGTACCGGAAGCCCAATCCATGGGAAGGGGGTTAAAAGGTAAGCAGAGCACTTGTGACACCACTGGTGTTGCAGGTGTCTTTGGGCGGCAGTAATCGCTTACCATCAAGTGATCCATCGGCTCGTCTGCCACCTATATCATTAAAAAAAAAGTACAAACACGGACTACAGTCTAGTCCGTGATATGTATGAAATACGTGGGATAATGCGATAGCAATGTTGCCTCTCCATGGACTATGTCGCTCACTTCACCCCGTCTGTGATCTTTCCAAACCTGTTGATCTATAGTCCTTTATTGTATGAAAGTGTCTGTCGCCAACCCTAGGCAGACTGCTGTCAGAGTATATAAATAGGGTACGTCACCTTCGCACAAACCGAGAAGGCAGATCAAGAAGTGGGTGCCCCATTTGCATGGAGGGTAGCCAGGATTAATGGACACCCGGCCTCACCCGGGATATGAAAGTTGACCCTTACATAAGTACATCCCTTCTCACCTTATTCAAAGATATAATTTGATTGAAGGGAACAGGCGGGTGGACCTTTAAGAGTGCCTTCGGGGTATGGACGTGAATGAATGAATATACTTTTATTACACACAAAACATAAGATACCTTTTACCGGAGCTATTACTATGAGCGATCTGTTGCAGGCAACCTTAAAGGTACTGTTACAAAGGCTTATTTTCATGCTTGAGGCATGCTCTTTTGAGCAAGTGCTTGCTTAGTAGCATGTGTGAACGAACGTGCTACTAATGAGCATGCTCAATGCGAAGGGGGAGTGTAGCGGAGTGCTTTGGCACGTAGACAGGTTTGCTTGTTTTTAAGCATGCTAATAGCATGCTTATTGATAGCTAATGTGGACAGTTCATTAAGCATGCATATATTTGGCATGCTTTTCAAGCATGCTTATAATGAGCATGTGTAACAGTATCTTCCTCACTCACTATCGGAGGCCCAATCCGGGGGGGAAGGGAGGTTTAAAGGTTGGCAGTACACTTATGACTACACGGGACTTGCGTGTGTCCATGGGCGGCGGGAATATCTAACCATCTGGTGTTCCATACGCTCGTCTGCCACCTAACTCATCTCAAAAAAAAGAAGATTTCTTTTTAAGTTATAGGTGGCAGACGAGCAGACGGATCACCTGATGGTAAGCGACAGCCGTCGCCCATGTTCACCCGCCACACCAGTGGAGTCACAAGTGCGCTATCAACCTTTAAATCCCCCTTTTGCACGGATTGGGCCTCCGGTACCCTCACTCAGTAAAACACAGCACAGTGCTGCTTCACGCCAGTTTTCTATGAGGCCGTGGTATCACTCCGGTCGATCCGGCCCATTCATGGCGAAGCGTGGCTCTCCTACGGTCCCCATTACATTACATTACGATAATACATTATGTAAAACTGTATTTTTTATTAAATAAAATCCAGCACTGGCTACAAAGGCAAATGTTTCCAAGAGCACCAATTTAAGCCATCGCCATTTGCATCGAAAGCCAAGCTAATGGGCGAGACGCGCCAAGAGGGTCTGCTGAACCCTTCCGATAATCCATCAACGTGTTTGCGGAGCGCCGACAAATTGAACGGGAGTGTAATAAGCTATTTTCTTTTTACGACTGAGGATCGTCTGTTTTTCCCTGTCTCTGACCGTCTCAAGCCGCGTCTGTGATCTTTGACAAAGTACAGTCCTTTGTAATTTTTCTGTCTCCGTTTTTTGTGGCCCCTTCTTTCCGTGAACCACAAGTCTTCCAGCTTCTACCGCAATCTTCTCTAGCATATCGTTGACAAAATTGTTCATTATAAGCATGCTCTTCCTCGAAATCCCCAAGTTTTCTCCCTGCGTCACCGATCTTAACAATTTGACTGACCGGATGGCGCAATAGGTAGTGAGCCAGCCTCTTACTTCATGGGTTCGATCCCCACCCTGGACAAACATTCGTGCCATGAACACTTGTGTTTGTTCAGTGTCTGGCTGTAATATATGTAGCTTAAGCTACTTAGTACGGAATCAGGTCAACGTATGAGATGTATTTGTATATTGCGAAGCTCTGGAAATCCTATTTCGATTTGCGATCGATTTCTCTATGGGTTTTGAAATCGACTTCGGAGCGACTGCGGGTGCCATCTTGTTTTTTATTTTGTATCTAACGGTTGGAGATGAATAAACTTTGTTTGTGGCAACTGATTCTGTCATCTTTGTATCATCTTAAATGACTATCACTGAATTCTTAGAAAAGTTATTTATGAGATTTCTACTAAGTATGTAGGTACCTACCTATTTTTGAGTTTTTGATATTCACTGAATTCTGTCTTAACAGTGAGGGTTACTTTATCAACAGCCATTAAGCTGTGTGAGTGAGGGTACCGGACCCAATCCGGGGGAAAGGGGGGTTTAAGTATTAGCAGCGCACTTGTAACTCCACTGGTGTCACAGGTGTCCATGGGCGGCGGCAATCGCTCACCGTCAAGTGATCCGTCTGCTCGTCTGCCACTTATCACATAAAAAAACTACATTTTGGCCGTGGCAGTCATGTTTTGGCATGGAAGGACGGCTTTGATCGGGGTGATACCACGGCCTTGCTATCATACAAAAAACAGGCGTAAAGCACTGTTTCGTCGAAAACCTGAGTCCCAATAGAGGGAGAAAGGAAGTTACGAGTTCAGCAGGCCACTTCTGATTCTTCTTCTGAGTCTGTCCGTCTGTGCGGAGAAAAGTGGCGGACGGACGTCCGTATGTCACAGCCACTTTTCTCTGAAACTTTAAGAACTATACCATTGAAACTTTGTAAATAGATGTATTTGGTTTTATCATTACGATTTTTACACAAAAATTAGAAAAAATAAAAAAATTGGGGAGTCTCCATATTTTTTCTAAACACAATACTTTGCGCAAGAGACTCCCAAAGTGGTAAATAGTGTGTCCCCCCTCTTACTTCTATAATAAATGAATTATAAAACTAAAAATAAATATATGATGTACATAATCATGAAAACTTACAACGAAAATTGGTTTGAACTAGATATAGTGGGTAGTTTTTTTTAATACGTTATAAACCGTAAACCGCAATTTACCTTCCATATATCTTACTTCCAACCCTGAGAGCTCCCAGAGCTGGATGCAGACCGCTCAGGACCGGGCTGGTTGGCGCTCTTTGAAACGATAAAAAAATGACGTACTGATAACAATAGCAATTATTTATTATTGGACTTACGAAAATTGGTCAAGTTTTTGTATTTCCTTTCCCGAGTGCTTCACTAAATAGTACCTATAAAACAATGTTTGTATTCGCTGTTTGTCTGACCCTATATATTCTCGGATTTGGATGTGGTTCTTTTCAATAGAGTAATTCAAGAAGGTTTATATTTATAATAATAATATACATGCATAATATTGCATTGTGAAACCGGGGCAGGTCGCTAGTGTTTTTTTATTTAATAAATAATCCCTAGGCAAGAAAAACAAAGGGTATAAACATAACCACTCGCATGCTTATCTTTTTATTACGTCTCACCAGGACGGTGAACGGTGGATTTGGCAGCTCTCCATGTAGGGCTGCGGCCCAAATAGCCAGGGCAATCATGAAGTTATGTAATTTACCTTTCTTATTTGTACCAGGTACTTGTAGTTTACGGATGTTATCTTTTTGTTATTGGCCCTCCCTCACCTCGTTTCGGGACAATAGTTTCACTTTACACCAATAGATGTCGCTAGGTGTCGATTACATCGCGCAAGCGTTTTGTGTTTTCGGATGAGATATAATAAGCGTTACCTCTTCATAATTATGAAAATGGGGCCGAATTACAAGTTGTTCAGAATAGTTGCTAAAAGTGCTGGTTAAAGAGATGTAGTGACTACTGTTTACCTATCCTAACCTGTATAATATGTTAAGCAGTGAACGGCGATTAGATTATTGATTTGATTTGTACAAGTACTTACACTTGTTGTTGCGGTATTTTTTATGTGATAGGTGGCAGACGAGCAGACGAATCACCTAATGGTAAGCAATTGCCACCGCCCATGGACAATCGCAACACTAGTTGAGTCACAAGTATGCTGCCAACCTTTAAACCACCCTTTTCCCTCGCATTAGGCCTCCGGAACCCTCACTCACGTAGCGAAACACAGCACAGTGCTTCAGGCCGGTTTTCTGTGATCCCCCTTTTCCATGATCGATATGACATGTCCTTTTTTAAACGAGGTTTGAGAAGAGTTCTTCTTTCACGGTAGGCAGCGGCATGACTGTGCTCCAGCATTGTTGATGACTATGAGTGTCGGATATTTATTCTGTGGTGGTGGCTACCATTTACCATCAGTGGGCCGCATGCTCGTCTGCCTATTTTCGCAATAAAAAAAATCTACTTATAATTCAAAGGTCAACTTCAAACATCGATAGCTCGCTACAGCTAACGACAATCGATTTAGTAAACGGCCGAGCGAGTAACAATTGAAAATACAGCCCGATTCGATTACGATCACGTCTAATCAATTATTCAATTGCTCTAGAGATGGCGGCGGCCTAAACTCATCAGGGGCATGATTTCGCTCCTTGTTATGCTAAAGTCTGTCTTTTTATTCTTTTTCTTATGTGATAGGTGGCAGACTAGCATAGGGCCATCGCCTGATGGTAAGAGATTGCCGTAGTCCATAAACATCCGCTACACCAGTGAAGTCACAAGTGCACTGCCAACCTTTGAACACCCCTTTCCCCCAGATTGGGACTCCAGTACCCTCTCTCACGCAGCGAAACACAGCACAGTGTTGCTTCGCGCACTATAACTCCGGTCGAGCCGGCCCATTCATGCCGAAGTGTGGCTCTGCCACGTTCTTCGGTCTAGTATAAGGGTTCTGTACCCAAAGAGTCAAATCCTATTTCTAAGTCGCTACTATCGGTCTCTGACCATTAGGTATACAACATAAGTTTATGAATTACAGTCGTAACCCATGAAATTATAGCCAGACATTTGGAATTTTCACATTTTGGGGGGTCCGGGTTCGAATCAGAACATTAACTCGGCGGTGAGGGAAAACATCGTGTGGAAACCTGCACGTTCCGGATAGTTTCTGAAATGTGGAACCGTGATTCAGTTGGTCTGGTCCCCTTGTTAAAGGATTGCGAAGGTCAGACAGTAGTCGCTGTAATTACCAGACTCCCCAAATTCAAGAATCATGGTCCAAGCGTACCCCGTGGGGTACGCTTGGACCATGATTGTACCTATTTTTATAATTAGTCTAATACCCTATTCCCAGTTACGTGTAACTGGGAATAGGGTATTAGACTAATTATAAAAATATGTCTCAAATTATTCATTATTGCACTACGTATCTAGATTTTCTGTTCGCGTTTTTTTTTTTTTCTCTCAAAATTAAAAAGGGAAAAAAATTTGAAAATGAGATGCGGGGCGCCGCATCCATAAGTTAGTTTTTAATATTACTTTCTTCTATATTAGTGCATGTTGTGCTCTTCTTTAAGTAATGTGACACTTAGTCTTAAATTAGTCCTGTATGTTTTTTATGTAACAGTGTACTCATTGTAGAGGAGCCAAATAAATAAAATAAAAAAAAATTTGGTTTTATGTCATAGGTGGCAGACGAGCACCTTAGGGTAAGGAATAGTTGCCGCCCATGTACGTAAATCGACAAAGTTTCCGAATTCTGTCTTAACAGTGAGGGTTACTTTATCAACAGCCATTAAGCTGTGTGAGTGAGGATACCGAAGGCCCAATCCGGGGGAAAGGGGGGTTTAAAGGTTAGCAGCGCACTTGTAACTCCACTGGTGTCACAGGTGTCCATGGGCGGCGGCAATGGTCTGCTCGTCTGCCACTTATCACATAAAAAAACTACATTTTGGCCGTGGGAGTCATGTTCTGGCATGGAAGGACGGCTTTGATCGGGGTGATACCACGGCCTTGCTATCATACAAAAAACCGGCGTAAAGCACTGTTTCGTCGAAAACCTGAGTCCCAATAGAGGGAGAAAGGAAGTTACGAGTTCAGCAGGGCACTTCTGATTTCACTGTTATTGCGGATGTACAACATCGACAAAGTTCCCGATAGACCACTTTTCGACCTTAAAGTATTGGAATATGGTGTAAAAGGTGGTCTACCGGGAACTATGTCGATTGTACCTCATAACTGGTATCGTTAATAAATACAATTTAGCCTGTTAGATCAAAAAAATAAGCGAGATCTGATGTTCCATACATTATTGCCGGGAGGATACTCTATTTTGTATGGAACAGCTGTTTTTTAGGGTTCCGTAGCCAAATAACAAAAAACGTAGCCTTATAGATTCGTCATGTCTGTCCGTCTGTGCGGAGAAAAGTGGCGGACGGACGTCCGTATGTCACAGCCACTTTTCTCTGAAACTATAAGAACTATACTATTGAAACTTGGTAAATAGATGTATTTTGTTTTATCATTACGATTTTTACACAAAAATTGGAAAAAATAAAAAAAATGGGGGGTCTCCATATTTTTTCTAAACACAATACTTTGCGCAAGAGACTCTCCCAAAGTGGTAAATAGTGTGTCCCCCCTCTTACTTCTATAATAAATGAATTATAAAAGTAAAAAAAAATTTTTGATGTACATAATCATGAAAACTTACAACGAAAATTGGTTTGAACAAGATATAGTAAGTAGTTTTTTTTAATACGTAATAAACCGTAAACCGCAATTTACCTTCTATATATCTTACTTCCAGCCCTGAGAGCTCCCAGAGCTGGATGCAGACCGCTCAGGACCGGGCTGGTTGGCGCTCTTTGGGGGAGGCCTACGTTCAGCAGTGGACGGCGATAGGCTGATTGATTGATTGATTTGATATATCCTACTTGCTGCTACGGAACCCATAGGCGAGTCCGATTCGCACTTGGCCGGTTTTTTCACTTAATTTGTTGATCTAACATGCTAAATGGACTTTATTCACGATACGTAATATGAGGGTTTCGGGATGTAAACGATAAAAAATGACGCACTGATAACAATAGCAATTATTTATTATTGGACTTACGAAAATTGGTCAAGTTTTTGTATTTCCTTTCCCGAGTGCTTCACTAACTAGTACCTATAAAACAATGTTTGTATTCGCTGTTTGTCTGACCCTATATATTCTCGGATTTGGATGTGGTTCTTTTCAATATAGTAATTTAAGAAGGTTTATATTTATAATACTAAAATACATGCATAATATTGCATTGTGAAACCGGGGCAGGTCGCTAGTGTTTTTTTATTTAATAAATAATCCCTTGGCAAGAAAAACAAAGGGTATAAATATAACCACTCGCATGCTTATCTTTTTATTACGTCTCACCAGGACGGTGAACGGTGGATTTGGCAGCTCTCCATGTAGGGCTGCGGCCCAAATAACCAGGGCAATCATGAAGTTATGTTATTTACCTTTCTTATTTGTACCAGGTACTTGTAGTTTACGGATGTTATCTTTTTGTTAGTGGCCCGCCCTCACCTCGTTTCGGGACAATAGTTCCACTTTACACCAATAGATGTCGCTAGGTGTCGATTACATCGCGCAAGCGTTTCGTGTTTTCGGATGAGATATAATAAGCGTTACCTCTTCATAATTATGAAAATGGGGCCGAATTTCAAGTTGTTCAGAATAGTTGCTAAAAGTGCTGGTTAAAGAGATGTAGTGACTACTGTTTACCTATCCTAACCTGTATACTAAGTTAAGCAGTGATCGGCGAATAGATTATTGATTTGATTTGTACAAGTACTTACACTTGTTGTTGCGGTATTTTTTATGTGATAGGTGGCAGACGAGCAGACGAATCACCTAATGGTAAGCAATTGCCACCGCCCATGAATACTCGCAACACTAGTTGAGTCACAAGTATGCTGCCAACCTTTAAACCACCCTTTCCCTCGCATTGGGCGCCCGAAACCCTCACTCTCACGCAGCGAAACACAGCACAGTGCTTCAGACCGGTTTTCTGCGCTCCCCCTTTTCCATGATCGATATGACATGTCCTTTTTTAAACGAGGTTTGAGAAGAGGTCTTCTTTCACGGTAGGCAGCGGCATGACTGTGCTCCAGAATTATTGATGACTATGAGTGGCGGATATTTATTCCGTGGTGGTGGCTACCATTTACTATCAGTGGGCCGCATACTCGTCTGCCTATTTTTCGCAATAAAAAAAATCTACTTATAATTCAAAGGTCAACTTCAAATAGCTCGCTACAGCTAACGACAATCGATTTAGTAAACGGCCGAGCGAGTAACAATTGAAAATACAGCCCGATTCGATTACGATCACGTCTAATCAATTATTCAATTGCTCCAGAGATGGCGGCCTAATCTCATCAGGGGCATGATATCGCTGCTTGTTATGCTAAAGTCTGTCTTTTTATTCTTTTTCTTATGTGATAGGTGGCAGACTAGCATAGGGCCATCGCCTGATGGTAAGCGACTGCCGTAGTCCATAAACATCCGCTACACCAGTGAAGTCACAAGTGCACTGCCAACCTTTGAACACCCCTTTCCCCCGGGATGAGTTTCCGGTACCCTCTCTCACGCAGCGAAACACAGCACAGTGTTGCTTTGAGCACTATAACTCCGATCGAGCCAGCCCATTCGGAATTTTTACAGATGATGTATTTCTCTCGCGATAGTAGCCGATGGTAGCTCAGGGGAGAGCGAATTTATTAATAATTTTACTATAGTTGGGCCAAAATAATAAGTCACATTCGACAATTCAGAAAAATTCGACAACATAACCTTGTACCAACGGTCATTGAATTTATCAATATTTCTATGTTAAAAAAAAACACAGTTTCTTAACTTTTTTAAATTATGATTGCATTTATTTATTGCAATAAAGACAAAAAAGATGATTTCACGATTTATTTTCTCTGCTAAATTATTTATAAACTTATTAAAATTTTACTTTTCTAGAAAATTGAACGTTGGTACAGTGTTGTATCAGTCAACGCGTTTTCTTTTTAAGCTCTAGGGATGTTCCCCAAATAATCTAATGAATACATTGTAAATCGTGTAGGAGTATTCAACCATAAATGAAAAGCTACATTCTGATTAAAATAAAACGTATTGTGCTCTTGTTTAAAAATATAAATACATTAATAACTCGGTGAAAAGAAAAACCATGTATGGCACACAATATAAGCGCTTATAAAAATAAATAAACTGGCCGCGGATCAATGTCTAGGACCGTTACCTATTATTCTCTTTCTTTTTAATAAAATTACTAATAACTTCTTATCCATTATTATGGTATTCGATTCACGTTTGTTTGAAATACATATCGGTTATTCACTTCAATCGAATATTTTTAGTAGGTCTCTATGAAGCTAACATTGAGAAACGTCAAATGTGGCTTATTAGTTTGCAAACATTACTAATAATAATAGGATGTTTGGGTGAAATTATTTTAAATAGTATTTCCTTTTAAGTTAATAACAATTGCATTGATATTTTTACTGTAGTCAAATTCCCTATTCGAATGTATTTCTGTTGCCGCTCATACAACAGAAATTCATTTTATGTGGTAGCTCGCAGATATAAAATAATAACAAGACTAGAAACCTAGTCTGCGCCCACAATTTGAAGCAACTCAAATGGAGCCGTACGGCTCCAAACGCCCGGACCACTCCGCAGTCGTCCGTGTCAATACCTGTCAAACGTATCTAGCGAAAATTAATTTACTATGACGATTTGTGCGGTAAATTTTTGTCACAATGATTCGGACAAGCATAATAAGAAGTGTAATAACATCACTTTTCACATGAAAGCCTTCAATATTTCATAGTATGTTGTGTTTTATAAGCTAAAAATACAAACGATTTATTAAAATACTGTGTTACCAGATAATGAAAAAAAAAATTTCCCCATTTCAACTTTATTGTAAGATTTGATTGCTTAGACGGATTAATTTAATCAGTTACAGCGTGAAACATTGTATCTACTGTGTTTCGCTGCGTGAGTGCGGGTACCGGAACTAAAAAAATAAATAAGCAAGAATTTATTCATTTAATAATAATTTCAAGATTTATGTAAGTTCATGTGTTTTTGACAGTGCAATACATGGATCCACATTTTACACGAATTGAAACTCACCTGATAACCCTTAAAATAAGTAGGCAGCTTTTTATTTATTTCTGTCTTATTCGACTGTTATGTATGGTTAAGGCATCACAAATATCAAAACATAACTTGCCAACTAATTTTATAATCACAGTTAGACAGATACTTGTAAGCGTTGTTCTAGGTACAAATTAAAACAGTACAGTTTCAACAATAACCATTTCCCACGTTTTAGGGAAATATGTTGTGACTGGTAACATTAATAAGGATTTTTATGTTGATACTACGTACATAGTACCAACTTGAAAAACCAAATTTGTGCTTCAAATTTGAGGTGACAGGAGTAAGGAAACTATCCTTCTAGTCTTGTTATTATTCTATGCTCGCAGACTAGCAGAAAGATCATCTGATGCTAAGCGATGGACTCAGGACATCCTCAACACCTGCAACACGAGAGGAGTCACAAATTGTGTTGCTAAGTCTTCTTCCGCACATTATCTCAGCGAAATAAAACGCAGGCGTTGCATTACGCCGATTTTCTGCGGCTGGAGCCGTCCCATTCAAGCCATGGCACCCGGGCGGTGGAACGAGCTTGTGCCAAAGAAAAAAGTTATCTAAACACTCGATATAGATTCCATGTTTCTCCATTCTTTCAGTTGCTAGTTCGAGTGCCGCAGAGAGCACGTGCTTCGCCTGCAAATGCTGAGCTATGTCTCTAATAGGCCACATAAATTGAATATGTGCATTAGCATGCAAGCTACTGGCTAGTGTTGCCAGCGAAATATTGTTTAATAGCGTATAATATAAATATCAATTACAGACAGCAAAAATATCGATTACACTCCAAAGTATGTAAATTGTAAAGCACCTATTCCCATAAGAGTAGCGATGACTTGATTTCTATGATGGAGGCCTTTGCCCTGGTATGGGACAGTAGGTATATAGGCTGATACCAAAGTATGTAGTTCTTACAAAATTGGAATCAGATAAAGGAAAGATCCAGATATATGTAAATACTATCGTGGGAGAGCCACGCTTGAGCATGAATGGGCCGGCTCGACTAGAGTGAAAACACGGCCTCACGGAAAACCGGCGTGAAGCAGCACTGTGCTGTGTTTTGCTGCGTGAGTGAGGGTACCGGAGGCCCAATCCAGGGGAAAGGAGATTTAAAGGTTGGCAACGCACTCATGATTCCACTGGTGTCGCGAGCTTCCATGGGTGGCGGCAATCGATTAACATCAGGTGATCCATCTGCTCGTCGGCCACCTATCGCAATAAAAAAAAGTACAATTAAATTGACATTATATCAAACAAATTGCAGTGTTTATAACTTGAAATTTTATCCAGAGAATCGAACGATTGGGCAGGTCTGTGCCCCAGCAGTGGGCAGTAAGGAACTGCGCATTAACGTTGTATTAAATCCAAATATATCTGAGTACCATGTTACTAACATCACTTATAAGTAGTTCTATAATGGTTAAACGGATTTTAATTACACGTCTAATTTCAGGTCATCGTACCATCCGTTTCTAGGCCCAGGCAGTTGTTGGTGTCCGACGTGTTGCCAGTGGGTGGCAATTCTGGTCCGTCGTTCCGGGTCTATTCGACACCCGCCAATAAACACTTCAGTTTTCCTGCCAACATCAGGTTGATTTTAGTGTCATGCGTACCGTCAGTACGGATCGCTCCGCACAGGCTGATCATCCGCGAATGGTTTTAGTTTCGCCCCGACCACCGCGGTGTACATACGGGCGCAAGTCCACATTGGGATGATCACTCCTCGCCATGACTGTACTGAGGTAACCCGTGCGCTCCGCATGATTCAAAAACGCTCACTGAAGCTCATATAGATCAGCCTGTGCGAAGCGATCCGTACTGACAGCTGACGGTACGCGTGACACTAAAACCAACCTAACTCCGGTTTTGTACGTATCCACTCTCTTTACACCTTACTTGACTAACTAAATTACTTTTTTTTTTTACTGTAGATAGGTAAGCGTTTGACCATATTTCACCTGATGGTAAGTGATATTATGGTCTAAGATGTAGCACGATTACCTAGAAGATACCTATTCACTCGCGCTTTGAAAACCCCCAAATTGTAGCCTCTAGGGAACACCTCTTCAGGCAACTGATTCCACTGTTTCGCAGTAAGAATAAGGAAACAAATTTGAACAAATGCCAAAATTTGCCACTAATGGTTGTGTGGAAGAACTTGAGGCAGGCCTTTGCCCTGCGGGACTGTATAGGCTAAGTAAGAAATAAAAATCTAATTTGTCTTTTCCCGAATGAAACTTGGCGAGGACAACTTATACCACCTTATTGTAAATCGCGATCTAAAGTTATTACGGTACTAAAGCTCCTGTCATCCCGTTCCAACACGCAAAGGTAAAAGAGGCTGGCTCGAGTTTTGTTCCGGGACTATCCTTAGGTTCGCGATTTATAATAAGGCGGGATGTGACTAATAAATTGAAATAGCAACACATTTTGTGATTAAAATGTTTCGCAGTGTAGAATTTTCTGCCGTGCCGTGGATTTTTCCATAGAATGCTGCAATTCTTATATCAATGGCAACACTGCAGAACTAAATTTGTATCAGTATTTTTAAAGTTCCTGAATATGCATCTGGCGCGCGGATCTGGGCTAAGTTAATAGGCGGAGTACCGTTGTTTATTCCCCCGGAGACTCGATAAAATACAGTTAGCGTATCACTGTTTTACGAATTGAATTCCAAATAAAGGTGAATTGAATTAGAAATTGAAAATAAATGGTAGGTAGCTGGGTAAGACGAAGAGGCTGTTCACCTTTTCGTTGGTCAGACTAAATAATAATAATAATAAATATTTCACAACATCACATACATTGATCTGACTCCGAGATAGGTAGCTCAAGCACCTATTTTACGGATATCAGAATCAACAGTGGGATTACAAATATATACTTTTCTTATGTACATACTTAAAATACATAGATAACGCCTAGACCAATACAAACAGATATGTTCATGCACACAAATGTTTGTACTGTGCGGGGATCGAACCCGCAACCCTTGTACCAGAGGCAGCGTTCACTACCACTGTTCCAAATGGGTCATAAATCAAAATAAGGGATGTAACCGGCCGGACTCACTTTTCCGATTGCCCTAAGACAAGCCGAGGATAGGGAAGAATGGAAAGACCTTGTCACCGCCTCGGTGAAGACATTTCAAGAAAGGTAGTGCCTTTCTTGAAATTCATCCTTCAGCAATGAAGAAGAAGCTAGGTAAGTACTAGACTATACATTAATACAAAAGACTAATATGTGAACTATGGTAGCTCAGCATAGAATTATGATAATTCAATGTATTTGCTTTGATTGGCCTTTAAATAAAAATAATAAAAATAAAAAAAAAATAAATTTAAGAAAATTAAACAATAGTTTTCATTAAAAAAAATACCACTTTCTCGACGCGGCGAGGGAAAAATTCTAGATCGTGGCTCACGAGTACAAAGCCGTATTACCTACGCGTAAGGCGGAAGAGAAAATTCAAACGCATATGAGGGCATAAATAGGCCTTTGAAACGTTTTCAATTACAGAACAAAAAAATTAAAACTCAACAAGGATCCCGAAATGGCCTCAAGTGAAGCCATCGAGTGCCGGCGCTCTTTGAACTCGCTTATTAATTAAATTAAAATATACCTTCCTAACCAATTGTTATTGGAGGGGCTAAGCCATTATAGCTCTTATGGTTTCCCTTGAAATTAACTTTCGTTGTAAATTGAAGCCATCCTGTATTATCGTAGGGTTGCTGCGAAGTGGAATTGTCTCTGATTTTAATTAAATACTTTTCGTCTTTTCCTGTTCTGTTTACTCAGTTTTTTAGGATGTTTACCTTTGGCAATTGAATTCATTTCATAGTAAAACGATTCAGTAGAAAAGTTGGAAGAAAAATATGTTTTCTCATTACTTCGTAGATTCCGGAAGTTTACGTATAACGTAATATACGTCGAAAAGTATTTCATTTTATTATAACATACACACTTCACATTACTGTCGTAAATAATCAAAGTAAGAAAAATAAAGTACAGTTTTGAAACAGATTGCAATTCAAAAACAATGTGTACATAAAAACAATAATTTAATTAGGTTTATCTAAGGGTTTGTCGCTCTACCAGTATATAACAATATTAATAAGACAAACGGATAAAAGAACCCAAGTAAAGAACAAGATATATCTTGTAGATATATGTATGATTATAGAATACATTTCCGGAATTCTGCTAACATGTACACATGAATAAATTAATTAAAAGACTTTTATTGCACAAATAGCAAAGTATGAAAACTTGTGCACTTCATTATTTGCTAATTTTGTTACCTAGTTCGCTCAAGCTGTGTTACAATCTATACACAGTGACTTTTTAAATACTCGAGAAACTTTTCGGGAACATTATACGAGTGGCGCCCTGATGGTCTAGTGGGTTATGTACCGGGCCGTGATCTCGCGGTCCTGGGTTCGATTTCCGGGTAGAGCGAAAAGTATGTTTCGAATTTTACGAACATAGCTCGGGTTTGTGATCACCAATCCGCATTTGGCAAGCGTGGTGATTAAGCCTTATCCCATCATAGTAGCGATAACTTGATTTCTATGATGGAGGCCTTTGCCCTGCAGCGGGACAGTTTATAGGCTGATACTTTACTTTACTTACTTTATACGAATGGAAATATATGATTTGTACTAATATTTTACGCATGTTACGTCCGTATACAGCATTCCGCCTTCACTTCTGCCAACTATCACATTAAAAAATGTTTTTTGTGCAATATTTAAATAAATAAGCATGAACCACACTCGTAGCGGCACCCCTACCCGAGCACTCGGCACCAAGGGCTCCTTATAAAGTCGTATAATAGATGCCTGTACCCAAAAACGATAAAGAGAGGCCTCCTTTGCATACAGAGTTCGTTAACTTTAATTACCGGCAGCGGTACGCTTCGCACCGCCACCGATTAAGACATTGCTAATGAAATTTTACCAAGATTATAATGCATTATGTACCAGTAATTATCTTATTTTTACCCGACTACGGTAAAGCCAAAATGTATGTAATTAAGTTTGTAAATATGTTTGTATGTTCCAAGATTGTGCCTAAACTACCCAGCCGATTTTGATGAATGAGGCATCAATCGATTCCTTATTATTGTCCAAGTGACCTAAGCTTTTATTTTATTTGAAAAGAATAGTACAGTGAGTGTTATTGGAAAAAGAAATCGAAAGATTTTTTGACATCTTTTTCAATACAGTTGTTCAACATCGAAAAGTAGATGCCCGGTAAAGAAGGCCGATCACGACAAGAAGAAAATGCCAACGGCTTGACTGATTCGACTTATCCTTTTACTTAGACTTATACCCATTTTACTCCTTCTCTCATTTCTCAGATGTTCATGGGCGGCGAGGCTTATTTTATTTAGCATGAGGCGACATGCTCGCTCGTTTAGCGCCTCTAGTATAAAAATTAAACTTTTTTCAACTATTTCACTTGACATTGGCCAACTACCTTCTTAAAGAGGTCTTGATTTGACATATATCTTACGTAGCAAAAGTCGGATCTAACATTATTTCCTTTACAAGTGTCAGTGCTTTTGACATTTTCATATAGAAAAAATATTTTTAGTATGTATTTATTTAATAAATGTATGTATGTATATACCATACTCGTATTTATACAATGTCTTTTTTTTCTCTTTTTCTGACTTGCACTGCCTTACCCCTTTTCTTAATTCGCTATACTTTTCTTCTAACCTGAGGTTGTCTGGAAGAGATCGCTATTAGCGATAAGACCGCCTACATTGTTTTAGTATAATAACTTAGACTAAGATCTGTAAATTTTGTGCAATAAAGTGTATCTATCTATCTATCTATTGTACAGCGCCCCCATGTCAACGACACTGAAGTGCCTTTTGATTTTGGTCGGTCTCTATGTCCTCAAAATGGGGTAAAGGATGTCCACATGGTCCTTCTTCTTACAGAGGAGTAGTCTATATTAGGAAAAAAAAATGTTACCAAGAAGAGTGACTCCGGTACAGTCAGCAGCAATTAGATAGTGACATCCAAGGCTGTCAAATAGTTAGGTACAGACAAAGTGGTCAAAAATATCGATACACCCGTGACTCTCATCTGGATAGATATTTCATGAATATGAGAATCACGGGTGTAACGATATTTTTGAACACTTTGGCTGTACCTAACTATTTGACAGCCTTGGATGTCGCTTTTTTTTTATGCTAGAGGCGACAAACGAGCAAGCGAGTCACCTGATGGAAAGCAATCATCGTCGCCCATTAACATCCGAGAAATCAGAGAGATCGCTAATGCGTTGCCGGCCTTTTTAAAAAGGAGTACACTCTTCTCTTGAAGGTCCCTAAGTCGTAGCCGTCGGGAAATACTCCCATAGGTAAACTGTTCCACAAAACTGAGGTACGTGGTAGAAAGTTCCGCGAAAAACGCACAGTATTCGACCGCCATCCATCGACATGATGAGAATGGAATGACAATCGCTTGCGTGTGGTTCGATGTAAGAATTCAGCTGCAGGGAGTAGATCAAACAGTTCCTCAGAGCACTCCCCATGATAGATGCGGTATAGAATGCTGAGGGAGGCTATATCCCCCCGCACTGCTAGAGGATCAAGTCGACTAGAGAGAGTCAAGTCACCGACAATTCGAGCAGCCCTACGCTGTATGCGGTCAAACGGAAGAAGTTGGTACTGAGGTGCACCAGCCCAGAGATGGGAGCAGTATTCCATATGTCGCTATATAATGTTGCTGCTGACTGTACGTTATGTTTTTTAATATGTAATATACGTGTATATTTTATATATCTATTCTCACCTACATTATATATTGTATTCCTTCTTTTAGATCCACTTACCTAACTCACTGGCAACCAGGTTCCACCAGAATACTAGCGCTGCTGCGGCATCGCAGATAATGCCGCAAAGCTGAGGTTGGGACCTGATTGACCACACACACTCACGCCTCTTCTTGTATATTTGCTTCTTATCTTCCTTGTATCCATGTCGTGTCATGTGTGTTTATTGTATCGTACTTATAATACTGTAAACTTGTTCTATGTTCTATCATGTTGCTCTCTGTGCTGTGAATGTTGTGATGGTTAATAAATGTTTTTTCTTTCTTTTTGTTTTATGTACATCATTACAAGTTATGGTGCCGCCCTGAAGACGTTCCTGCGACTCACCCGGTATCATTATTTGTTTTTCGGGTCTTCGCTTCTCCTGGGAGTGGCTTTTCATTTTTAGAGATCCTTTGCAGAGTAAGTAACAGCAAGACTGCCTCATTGGCGCAGTGGGTAGCGCGTCGCACTTTAAAAGCGACGGCTTCGCTTGTCGGGCGAAAATTCATACCTTAGTGTCAGCCCGGAGTCTGGAAGTTGGCGGTCTTGTACCCCCGTGCCTCGCAAAGCACGTTAAGCCGTTGGTCCTGCGCCCGATTCCTCTCCGGTCTTGTCACACTGGTGTCCCATCGTAATATAAGGGCAAGGGAATATAGAGTGCACTTGTGTATGCGCACACACTTGAGCACTATAATATAACCTGCGTAAGTGGCTGATCGTTGAGATTTGCCACCTTAGCCGAAATCAGTTGGAGGATATTTAGCGCCACAGTCATCGGTCCACTGATTAATACACGTATTTATTATATACCTTTTTTTTTGTTTTCCCGGGTGAAATGCATTACGCAGACCCTGTCGCCGGGGGGCGACAGGGTACTGTGGGACTCACCCTCCGGGCCGCTTCTTCTAACAAGAAGCGACCTGAGGGCATACCCACTAAAACTCCCGGGGCTCAACCACCCGTGGGTATAGAATGGGGTCACGGGAACTGCACGAGGCTATTCCCCGCAACCCCACTCCCCCACAGGCCCCTACACGGGGTGTGCGGCCATGCCCCTCCTCAGGCTGGGAGGAGGGGGGTTGGGGACAGCCGGATGAGCTGAGCCGTCCCCAACGAGCGGTGGAGGTGCCAATGGCAGTGCCGGCACAGGGAACCCCGTCCCTGTGGCCGGCTGGCCACAGGGACGGACCTCCACGGAGAGGACGAAGAGTTCTCCGCCGAACTCGTCCTCTCCTTGCTCGAAGCGGGCCTGCGAGGGGGTTAGACTCGCGCTCCCGCTCCGCCGCCTCCTTCTGCGCCACCACTTCCTCGCAGAAGTGGGCGAAGGCCGACCAGGCCCTCTCCCTATCCAGCAAAGCTACAGCTATGCTGGACAACGAGAGATCATGTCCGACCTCCGCGACCAGCGCGGACCGCTGTTGGTCGAAGGACGGGCGCGCCACCAAAGTGTGGTGCGCCGAGTCCTCCGCAGCGCCGCACTGGTGGCACGAAGGAGTCCTCCCGTTGAATGCGGTGCAGGTAGTTACCGAAGCAACCATGCCCGGTAAGTACCTGTACCGTCCGGAAGGACAGAAACCCGTGGGGGCGCTCGAGCCGCCGGTCCAAGACCGGGGCGAGCGCCGCGAGCGTGGGACGGCCGTACCTCTCCACCTGGAGAGAGGTCGTCCATGTCTCCGTCATTTGCTGGCGATCCTCTTTTCTTCTCGCCTCCCTTTCTCGGGGGCAGAAAGGATCGCCAGCCGCTCGCTTGGCCGCCGTCCACTCGTAGACGGCGGCCAGCACTCCAGCCTTTAACTCCCATGGCGGGGTGAAGGCGAGTGCGCAGGCCGCGGAGAAGCCTACCGTTGCGGCCTTCTTATGAGGGCCGCATTGCCCCTCCTGCTCAGGGCCTCCGCCCAGATAGGGGCCCCGTAGAGGGCCATGGAGCGAAGGATGCCGGCGTATAGCCGCCGACACTTCTCTCCGGGATTTATTATATACCTAAGCCATCTGTCATTAAGGCAAATAACTAAGGCGTTTAAACAAAAACATGTCTCGCTGATGCCAGCAAATAAAAAATAATCCATACTAATATTATAAATAAAAAAGTGTGTGTGTCTGTCTGTTTATCAGTCTTTCACGGTAAAACGAAGCGACGGATTAAATCACATCGCGGCGCTGTACTTATCGTCGCGGTGTCACCTTAAAGGGATGGAGAGTAACATTGGCTCCTTTTAGTCTCTCTCTAACTATCTGAGACGTGCAGCTCGCTGCCGAGCAAATGGTAGAAATATGCACATAGATTTGAAAAATCGAGAGGTGTGCTCGGATTCAAACCACGACCCCCCTGGAAGGCAATTTCTTCAGCACTCAGCTACCATTGCTCCAAAAACGACATATTCGTCAATATGGGAAGTGGGAGAGCCACGCTTCGGTATGAATGGGCCAGCTCGACCGGAGTGATACCACAGCCTGACAGAAAACCGGCGTGAAGTAGCACTGTGCTGTGCTTCATTGCGTGAGTGAGGGTACCAGAGACCCAGTCCGGGGGAAAGGGGGGTTAGAGGTTGGCAACGCAGTTGTGATTCCACGGTGTCGCAGTTGTCTATGGGCGGCGGCAATCGCTTACCATCAAACAATCCTTCTGCTCGTCTGCCACCTATCACAGTAAAAAAATGTAAAGAACCCTGTCGCTTACCTCCGACAGTCACGCGTCTATTTTTTTCATATCTTCGCTGGTACAGTCAACAGCAGAAGTAGCTGTACATATTTCGTAGTTTGTAGTTCTAATTCCGAAGAGCGTAAGAGCTGCGAAAAGTGTGCATCAACTTTTGCTGTTGGTTGACTGTACGTCGGAGACAAATGCGCTCTCCGCCCGGGGCACATCCATAACGCCGCCTGCGCCGAAAAAAATACAAACGGCCGAACGTTCGCAAATTACGCACTTTTGGACAATGACGATTTAAGGTGCACTTTTTGTCTTTGGAGAAATGTGGAAATGTCTTGTTTACTTAATAAAGAAATGTTGAGCGATGGTAGAAGTGTTCAATGAATGAGAACGCGCCTTCCATACGGGGGCTTGTGGTTCGAATCCGAGCATGCACCTCTGGATTTTTCAAATCTATGTGCGTTACCATTAGCTCAACTGTAAGGGAAAACATCGTGAGGAAACCTTCACGTTTATTCAAGGACTAAAAACTAAAACCCAACCACCAAAAAAACACGATCTCAAAAGTACAAAACAAGAAAATCGTCTCTGCTGAAATGATTATGCCGTATCGCCGTGGTCGTATACCACATTGATTTTATTTTATTATTATTATGAATCTGTTTTGCTACAGTAGGTGGCATACGACCACGACGATACGGCATAATCATTTCAACAGAGACGATTTTCTTGTTTTGTACTTTTTAGATCGCCATATACACAATACTCGTATATCCACTGCCCTATAACTGCGCTAAAAACACCTTCAGGAGGTGCTCCTGAAGTCATCCTACGATGATACAGAGAAATTACTCATTGTCCCTAAATAACTATCAGCTAATTTTAATTGTTAGCGTAGAGTAATATTAAGTTTAAGTTGTAATTTATTGCTTACTTATATGATTAAAGTTTCTAAGACCTATTTTTAGCCTGAAACCCTAGTTCAGGCAAAATGTTAAATATGTGTACTATTATATAAGATTCATTGATCAAAAGTTGTATTAGACATAAGTTATTTGAAATAAATATTTTGTTAAATAGTTTTTTAGATTTTCGCGTTGCATTATAACTACAATGTATCAATACGGGGTTTAACACGATATTTATTATGTGCACTCACATATTTGGCTCGACGTTTCGGCTACGTTACAGCAGCCGTGGTCACAAGCGGACTGACCCCGCTTGTGACCACGGCTGCTGTAACGTAGCCGAAACGTCGAGCCAAATATGTGAGTGCACATAATAAATATCGTGTTAAACCCCGTATTGATACATTGTAAATATTTTGTTATTTTATTTTATACATACATACATACATAGCCTGTAAAAATCATAGCCCCCCTTTTGCTTTGCCGTATTCGGGTAAAAAGGCTTCCACTCAGCATGATGCCAAGGTGCTCGGAGGAATACCTCGACGCTTCGGATAGTTACTGAAACGTGTAACCAGGATTCAGTTGGTCTGGTTCCTGTGTAAAGGGTTGCGAAGGTCAGACGGTGGTCGCTTCATTGTAATTACTAGACACCCCAAATATTGAATCATGGTCTAAACATACCCTGGGCTCCAGAGCGACAGCTTCGGACGCAACCAGGAAATACATGCTAATTAAGATAAGGCCTTGATAAAGAGAGATAGATACGTTATTCTGCTGCACAAAATTATACAGTTACATAATCAAGTTGTAAACGCTAATAATAGTCATAGAGTCTGATAGGTAATTAAATACAAAATATGTATAGGAATAATAACACAAGTCAACAAGAAAACACAACCTGAATAAAAATATAATAAATATGAAGAGCTTAATATGCTGAATCTAGATCTGTTATCACAATTTTCATATCACGTCAAGTTATTAAGTTACAGAGGGTTGAAAATCTGAAAAGTGGCACTTAGTGTTTTTTTTGGGATTTATTCAAAAATTTATCAATTGGGATGTAACAAATTTCAATAGATATTTTAAAAAATCCCCAAATTATGAAATGCTTTTTAATTTATAATTTTACCTGATTTCCCTGTAAAGCTACAGCCAATTAAGCTATCTTATGTTTTTTCCATTACAAGAATTAAGTGATGATTTGTATGCGCTATAAGTACACGGATGTTGATATGAATATTACTCAATATAGATTAAAGACTACAAAATAAATCTTATTGATATATATAATTGAGAAAATGAGCTTTACTGACAAGTTTACTTGTCCAATATGAAAGGTGACTCATCGACTTAAGGTGACGGGTAGGGCACACTAGCGACGCCAATCGATTTTATTTTTTAGCTACTAAGCCCGATGTATTTCAAAATAGTTCCGGTTTAGTAGCTAAAAATTAAATTCGATTGGCGTCGCTAGTATGCCCTACCCGTCACCTTAACTAGCGCCAGAAGATTTATATTCATTGTGGCGATTATGAATCATTTAAAAAAAAAAACACAACGGTGAATCTTTAAAGCAAAGTATTAAGATTTTTTTAAGATTTGTGTGATATAATCTTCGTACAAGTAACCATAATTTTTATTATTGCCTAAAGTGGCCACTTTTAGCAATTATAAAAATTCTGATTAAGTAGGTACTTGTAGAATGAAATTATGACATAATTTTGTCTCAAATAATTCTTAATACTTTCCTTAATGGATTCGACAACCCGGTTGGAACAGTGGTAGTGAACGCTGCCTTTGGTCCAAGGCTTGTGGGTTCGATCCCCGCACAGTACAAACATTTGTGTGCATGAACATGTCTGTTGGTATTGGCCTGGGTGTTTTCTATGTATTATATGTATATATTTGTAATTCCACTGTTGGTTCTGATATCCCTAACACAGGTGCTTGAGCTACCTATCTCGGAGTCAGATCAATGTATGTGATGTTGTGAAATATTTATTTATTTATTCACCGTTGTGCTTTTTTAAAAAAGGTCCATAATCGCCACAATCAATACAAATTGGAGGCGCTAGTTTCGCGAGGCTTCACCTTAAGCAATCACCTTTAGTATTTATCATCGTTTTTTCAAAAATCCAATTCAAAAAGGACTACTGAAATAGCGAGTTGCGAATAATACAGCTAAAATAGTAATTTTTCGTTCCAGTTTTGAATCTTTCTCGTGCTATCTTCCGCTATTGTAGATCAGCGACGAGATCGTACAACCGCACCACGGTTTTAAAGCGTTTCCCACACCCAGCGACCGCAACAAAAGATTTTAAACCTGAATCAGCGGTGTTCGCTGTACCACAATTTCGTTATAAAATTGGCTGCATTCCTAAAATACGATAATTCACTGCCCCGATAGTGGCCCGGTACAGTCAACCACGTAGCTGTTAGGGCGCTTTCAGGTTACATTTCATTTTTGTCTTTTATTCATAAAGTCACACTATCGCTAATGAGATGTAGAGAAACGTGCCCTGCAAGAAATGAAAACATGAAGATGCCACCGTGGAAGAACCTCGTGAATGGGCCAGATCGACCGGAGTGATACCACGGCCTCACAGAAAATCGGCTTGAAGCAGCGTCTGTGCTGTATTTCGCTAGGTGAGTAGAAAAAGGGTGGTTAAAAGGTTGGCAGCGTACTTGTAAATTCACTGGTGCTGCGGGTGTCCATAGGCAGCAGCAATCGCTTAGCATCAGGTAATCTGTCTGGTCGTCTGCCAACAATCACATAAAAACACTGGAAGTATGAGATTGGTATCAAGCTGCACAAAAATGAGATAGTTGGAGATATATCGTTTCAGAAGCCAAGACTCACTTTAGGTCGTTGAATGTAAGTAAAGTTTAATTCAACCTTGTGAGAGCCACGCTTCGGCATGAGTAGGCAGGCTCGACCACGGCCTCACAGAAATCCGGCGTGAACACAGATTTCCACGTGAAGCAGCACTGTGCTGTGTTTCGCTGCGAGAGTGAGGTTACCGGAGGCCCTATCCGGTGGAAAGGGTGGTTTAAAGGTTGACAGCGCATTTGTGACTCCACTGGTGTCGCGGGTGTCTTTGGGGGCGGGAATCGCTTACCATCAGGCAATCATTTAGACAAACGCGTGAATTGTCACTCTTAACGAATCACATTATTTTGCCTCATAAATGTGTTTCATATACCTACACAACGACACATTTGGTGAGGCGGACAGCCAAAATCCGCTTAAGTAGCTTGTATGTATTTCTGAATCTTTCACAATGCTTGCTGTCTCTAAAAAAACGAAAAAAAAAAATGAATTTCGCAATTAAGAATTTACCAGTGCAGACTCTGTAGATCATTCTGCTTTTTCTGGTCTTGGGTTTTTAGTAGACACCAAATCGCATACTTCATTTTTTTATTGCGCTATAAAAGTGTCCTTGATGTACACACACACACACGCACACGCACACACACACGCGAGCGTGTGCAAACATAAACACACACACACAGCATTTTTTAATGTGTTCAGCATAGTTAGTAGCCAAAATTATAGTCCTTTCGCTTAATCATGATATCTGTGACAGCAGGAGCCCAATTCTCGTGCTCGTGTTATTTTGAAAACATGGCGATACCATACAAAAAAACTCTCCGGACGGCTCCTGGAGCTCAATTCTGGTGCTTGTGATATTTATTTTCATACGACATATATCACTAAAACATAGTTTTTATATGGTTTTCACGTGATATCCGCGATGTTTTTTTCATCCCGAGAAAGGCCCAAGCTCCTGGACAGAGTTATACGTAAGTCCCACGTAAGAAAGAGACTAAACGTGAAAAATGTATAGAATTTGACATCTGTCACCCATATCATGCTAAAGTGAAAGGAGTATAGGTAAGCAGGACTGCACCAAGTGTATAATCTGAAACAGCCCTTAGCGGTCCCGGCTTCCGATGCAATTTGCATAACATTTTCTTTCTCTACACCGTAAGTTTGATGAGGAGCGCAGATACCGTTGACGCCGTGCTAATGGAATGCTGCGGTCTGGAGAGATGCTAGAATTATTTATACCAGAATTATTTATTTGAATATTTTGTCTCCCTTTTGTGCAAACTTAAAATCTCTTTGAAGCTGTCATCCAAGTTTACACATAGAGTTTTGAAATACCTTGGTCTCATTACACATGTTTTAATGTTATTTATCCGAACCGATTATGGCTACGGCGGCCAATCTCAACGATCACCCACGTACGCAGGATATATTATAGTGCTCTAGTGTATGCGCAACCACAAGTGCACTCTCTATTACACTCCCTTACACTCATATTCCGATGGGACACTAGCGTGACACGGCCGGGGAGGGATTGGGCGCAGGACCAACGGCTTAACGTGCTTTCCGAGGCACGGGGATACATGACCACCGACTTCCAAACTCCGGGCTGACACTGTGAATTTCATAACGAAAACTTGTGTACAAATTGTTGGCCCGACCTTGGGATCGAACCCGGGACCTATTGCGCAGCCGTCACTTTAAAGTGTGCCCCACTAACCATTGCTCCACCGAGGCAGTCACTTTGACGATTGCCCTAAGATAAGCCGAGGATAGGGAAGACTGGAAATACCTTGTCAACGTCTCGGCGAAGGCACGAGCTTCAGTAATGAAGAAAACGATGAAGAAGAAGGATAACTTAATGGAAGTTTTCGATGTATTTTTTTAGCGCTCTGTCACCTACTTTAACCAATCTGTGGACATACGTAAGCGATGGCTACCGCCTACTGGCAAATTCAGGGGACTCACAAGTTCTGCTTTTTTTCCCCTGTCCTTTTCTTTCGTGGAATCACTTCGGTTGACTCTGCTCATTCATACCGAAGTACCTACTACCTACCTACTATTATTTTTTATTTTTTTTATTCTTTATTTATTTGGGGGCTTTTGCTCGTTCATGCCAGCCCCATCGTAACTTAATATACATACATGTTTGCGTCCTTATGTTATAGTTGCGCGAGCGAGAAAATTCAGTGGTTCAAAAACATTTCTGCTAAATATTTTGCAGCTTGCGAATTCGGAACGGTTAAGATACTACTACCGGCGGCAATAGCTTACCACGAGGTGATCTGTCTGCTCGTCTGTCACCTATTACATAAAAAAAACATTCAGCTGCCAAGTCCAAGTTTACACAGCTACATAATTTTTACTAACATACACGAGTATGCCACTCGATCTCTTCCTTTGTTTTAGATAAGATAAGATAAGATAATTGATTATTAGGCACCTTAAATTTATACATACAATACAATTTTCAATGTAAAATACAATTCAAACAGTTTTGGAGTCATTCCATTTTCCGTCGACTGTACACAGTAAATATCCACCAACATTTTTCATACGAACACTCAAAAGCTACCGCCGGGAAGCTTGAAAGGGAAAAAAATGATAATGGACATATCTCGATTGCACATTAATCTACTACGCCATTGTAGGCTATCAACGGTGATTCCGAATTACAGGGGAGTTACGGGGTGGGAAGGGGTGTCTTGGTTATTAAGGTAACGGGTATCGCACACTAGCGACGCCAATCTATTTTAATTTTTAGCTACTAAAACGGATCTATTTTAATCAATTTCGGGGTTACAACCTCTAGGAAAACACTTGTACTAATTATCCGCTTTTGGCGTGAATCTAATAATTAGTATAAGTGTTTGTTAAGAGGTTGTAAAAAGTCCAGCTTGGTATGTCCAACTTCCAGAAAGAGGTCGATCGACGAATCCAACTCGGCTGGGTAGCGTTCGGGAAGCTACGCAGCATATTTTCGGCCCACCTACCGCAGTGTCTCAAGACGAAAGTCTTCAATGCGTGTGTGTTGCCAGTGATGACCGCCGATTAAGGAGGCTCAAAGTCACCCAGAGAGCAATGGAGAGGGCTATGCTCGGAGTCTCCCTGCGTGATGGTATCAGAAATGATGAGATCCGCAGGAGAACTAAGGTTACAGACATTGCCCAAAGGATTGCATGCCTCAAGTGCAATGGGCAGGGCACATAACGAGGAGAAAAGACGGCCGTTGGGGCGGACAGGTCCTCGAGTGGAGGCCACGTACAGGAAGTCGCAGCCGTGGCAGGCCTCCCACAAGGTGGAACCCGACGATTGGTGCAGATAGCGGAATCCATGGATGCGGCGCACAGGGACGTACGTGTGGAAACATTGGGGAGGCCTATGTCCAGCAGTGTAAACTAATAGTGATTACAATCATTTCAGCAATAGACGTCTTGGCTGAAATGATGATCACTATTAGTTAAGTAAAATTAACCATGCAAAATTAAATAAAATCCTTAAAACAATAAGTACAATTGGATATTACCGTTGACGTATTTTCTCTAGTCTTCATTAATAGGTCCGTATTATTGAAATTCTGTATATAAATTTGAACACACATGCGTATGAACTTTTTTGACAATATAATGTTTTTTGCGTCTGTGCTATTGCCCCACATATAAGTCGATATGTAAATATAAAACATATGTAGTTTTTTCGCGTTGCATTATAACTAGAATGTATCAATACGGGGATTAGCACGATATTTATTAATGTGAACAAACATTGTGTATCACATATTGCTCGACGTTTCGGCTACGTTACAGCAGCCTGTCACGAGAGGACTGTCGGGCCGGCGGCGTATGCTGGGGCCGGGCTGTGCATTTTCGGATCACAGCCAGGATTTCTTCAACCTCACATTTTTGATATTATTCGTAAGGTCGAGCCAAATATGTGAGTACACAATGTTGTTTCACATAATAAATATCGTGTTAATCCCCGTATTGATACAAAACATATATATCCGTAATAGGCTGATAAGTGAACTAACTAACGTTGGTCTAACGGTCTAACGTTGGTTAAGCATAGTACAGGTACTCGCTCGATGTCCGCTGGCAATCTCATGTACCTAAAGTACATAACTACTTTGGAGATAGAACGTTGAAAAAAAACTACCATATCTTCTAAATAGCTCGCCGGAGGACATTCGACGCGAACCAGTCAAAAATATATTTAGAAATAAACTATGAAAGTGTTTTCTTGATTTGGTTTAGAATTATATACCCTATTGTGTTAAGACTCAACTGATCCTGCAGACAAATTGTGTAAACAGTTTTGCAGGACAAATGTAATTTGTAAACTAAATTTGTAAGTTTAATAATCGTCAGCCTATTTAAGTCCCCACTGCTGGGGCACGGACCTCCCTCAATCACATGAGGGGTAATTGCCATACTCACCACGCTTGGCAGACGGGTTGGCGAGGGTTTTGATATAAATGCAGAGTTTTCCTTCTCTGGGTGCTGATGATCATACCAGCAGCTTTACCTTAGTCGCCTTTTACGACACCTCGGTAAGAGTGAGGGTGGTCTATTCTACTCTGCCGGGGACCACACGGCAAGTAAGTTTAATAATAAATACATAATAATAATAATAAGGTCATATTAAGGGACTTCTTTTCTAGACGTCTCAATACATACACGAATCTATTGATTTTAAAACACACTTAGATCAACATAATTAGAGAACTGTCGTTTAAAGAGTCTTATCAACTTAGCACCTTTGGTGATTGACGTAGGACGCAGATTAGAAGACGGATTACCTGATGGTAGGCGATCGCCCCCTCCAGAGGGGTCAGAAGTGCGCAAATTTTCATACAAAGCCGGTCATTCTGTTATGCCATTTTGTATGAAATATTTTAATGGATACCCGCGACCTTCATCATATCGTCGGCCCTCCTTGCGGAGGGACTGCAACGGCTGCGACTTCTGTACATGCCCCACTCGAGCCCTTCCCGCCCAACGGCCGTCGTTCTCCCTCAGCTATGGTGCCCTGCCCATTGCCACTGAGGCAATGCAATCCCTTTTGGGCTTTATCCTGTGACCTTAGTTTCCTGCGATCGCATCAGTTTCTGAACGCCCGCAAGGAGACTCCGAGCATACCCTCTTCCTTTCTCTCTGGGTGCTTTGAGCCTCTAAAATCGGCACATTGTAAGCGGCCGATAAATTGATCGGGCGGCCACAAGTACGGGTCTGTGTTGAGAACATTAGGGGAGGCCTATGTCGAGCAGTGGGCGTCTATTGGCTGAAATGATGATGATGATGATGATTTTTAATGTATCTTTATATATCTTTGTTGCCTAAATTAAAAAAACCCTGGGGGAATTTATTATTATACGGAAGGAAAAAACAATTTTGTGCGAATTTAGAAAAGAACAAACAAAAAAAACTTGTTCTAAGTCGTCACATCTACTCGTCAGTAGAATAGTGACCGTGGGAGAGCCACGCTTCGTCATGAATGGTCCCGCTCAACCGGAGTGATACCACGGCCTCACAGAAAGCCGGTGTGAAGCAGCACTGTGTTATGTTTCGTTGCGTGATTAGTGAGGGTACCGGACACTCAAACCGAGGAAAGGGGGGTTTAAAGGTTGGCAGCGCACTTGTGACTCCACTGGTGTCGCGGGTATCTATAAGTTGCTATGTCTGTCTTAAATATATTTTGACTTAGGACCGAATCGACCAAAATCTTATTTCCGATACTAATCTAGTTCTAACCATAGATTTTATCCGGGATAAAGATTGGTAAATCCGGCCCGTAATTTTATGTACAAGATTTTTAAGCAGCTCTCATCTAAAAAGCATTTATAGCAAACGTTTTCCTCCGGGTTTAGCAGTAAATCTATAAATGATACTAAAGTCGAATCGGTTCGTAAAACGGTCATAGATGTCACTGCGCTTAATAATATAATAATATTTATTAATAAATTTCATTGAAAAAGCACGAGAACAATATAAATCTTATAATCGACTTATACTAAGGGAACTGATATAAGTTTGTTAATAATTTATAGCTTGCCACTTCATTGTCTGCAGAACCCCTAAAGACGGCTTGAACGTAGCCTCTGATTTTTTGCTCGAGCGAATCGATTACACGGCCTTGTTTGAGTCGGCGACACTGACGTAGTGGGGAAATAATCACCATGAATAACATGGATCTCTCTATAGGAATGCCCACAATTGGAGTCTAACGAGTCTATTACGGCCATGGAAAAAATCAGAACTATAAGCTGTATTTTTGGGAAGTGTCACATTGTGTCTGTGTCTTTTATCTCATATCTCTATTTTTTTGGCCTAATCCCGCGCACGGGTGACGCCGCACGTGTGATTTCCGCCATGTACAAGTTTTTTAGAGAGACACGTTTATATTTAGATATTGACCGGTTTATACATATCTCTACATATGGGGGGGTCCCCCCCCCACTTGTTTTATTATGGCGCTACCGAAGAAAATTCGCCAATGGTCAAGTAACTTATTGAGACTAAGAAATGTTAGTCACATTCAAGTCAAAGTCACTAAAAAAACACCGGTGTTTTTACGTTATAACTACTACCGGATTCAGCGGATATCACTCTGAGAGCAAGACCCTATTAGGTCAAGCAAGTTGTTCACGAGACAACGCACTTGAACACACAATAGTATGTTAAAAACATACGATCCAACGATTCCTATATTTAGGATCACTTTGCGGCACTTCACTGCACAAATAACGCCAAATTTGTAGACTAAAAACCACTAACACTAATTTCAAACCTTTGAATTCTCAGCCCGACATGCGGCTTGTTTTGAGGCCTACCCTCCGATCTATAGAATGTCTTTGTACTGACTGTCAAAGGGGTACCATCGGCTTGTCAGAATTTTTCCACATTTTATTTATAGAGTTCAGTAAAATTCAAAATTAAAAAAGGGCTTTCCCTCAGCCGAATAAAAGAGCCGCAAGTTCAATTACAACGGAAACGATGTCAGCATCAAAAAAAAACAAAAAAACACCTCCGTTGGCACCGCCATTCTGGCCCGCGAGTATGCTTCTTCCGCTTCGTTTGGAAGAATCCATATTATAGGAAGCGGAAATAGATGCACCGGCAACTACTTCCATTTCTAATGGTCTGCAATATAGGAACGCCAAATATTTTAGTCCGTGATTGACTGTTTTTCACTGTGAAGGGCGATCGCGTTGTCCGGCGCGTGTATTCTTGACGGAAATGATCGTTTTTTTTTGGGGGGGGGGTTTGAGGGAGAAAAGCTCTCAGAACATTCACCGTGATATAGACGGTAAAAACCCGCTAAGCGACCCGATGTCTCTACGTCACATTTTTTATTTTTTATTTCCCTGTAAACAGATGTATATAAGCACTTCTGTTTCTGGAAAAAAACACGTTAGTCTATCCCAAAAAGAGTATCGGAAAAGGCTCATAATTCTTTTTATGATGATAATGTCCTCTCCTTTCGGTTATGGCGCCCATCTCAGCGATAAACCTTTGAGAGCCACTGCCGCCCACTTCTCTCACCCATCTCTTCCTGTCCTCTGAGAATCATTCGTCTGCTTTGGGATCCTTGTATTATTTTAGTTGCTATATTTATCTATTTTATTAATCATATATTATATATATATTGTATCATTAGTATATTCATATTTTTATTTATGTCTTATGCACTTAAACTTTCTGTGTAAGTATATAAATATTTTAAGTTGCACCGCCCTCACCG
>CM032468.1:6923576-7103575 GCA_019059595.1 Marasmia exigua | reverse complement strand
TTTTCAGATGTTCATGGGCGGCGAGGCTTAATTTATTTAGCATGAGGTGACATGCTCGCTCGTTTAGCGCCTCTAGTATAAAAATAAAACTTTTTTCAACTACTTCCCTTGACATTAGCCAAGTACCTTCTTAAAAAGGTCTTGACTTGACTTATATCTTACGTAGCAAAAGTCGGATCTAACATTATTTCCTTTACAAGTGTCAGTGCTTTTGACATTTTCATATAGAAAAAATATTTTTAGTATATATTTATTTAATATAATGTATGTATGTATATACCATACTTGTATTTATACAATGTCTTTTTTTTCTCTTTTTCTGACTTGCACTGCCTTACCCCTTTTCTTAATTCGCTATGTAACAATGTAGGTGGTCTTATCGCTATTAGCGATAAGACCACCTACATTGTTTTAGTATAATAACTAAAAATTAGACTAAGATCTGTAAATTTTGTGCAATAAAGTGTATCTATCAATCTATCTATTGTACAACGCCCCCATGTCAACGACACTGAAGTGCCTTTTGATTTTGGTCGGTCTCTATGTCCTCAAAATGGGGTAAAGGATGTCCACATGGTCCTTCTACTTACAGAGGAGTAGTCTATATTAGGAAAAAAATTGTTACTAAGAAAAGTGACTCCGGTACAGTCAGCAGCAATTAGATAGTGACATCCAAGGCTGTCAAATAGTTAGGTACAGACAAAGTGGTTAAAAATACCGATACACCAGTGACTCTCATCTGGATAGATATTTCATGAATATGAGAATCACGGGTGTAACGATATTTTTGAACACTTTCATCGTCATCATCGTCAGCCCATTGAAGTCCCCACTGCTGGGGCACGGGCCTCCCTCTACATTTTACTACATTTATCTACATTACATGAGGGGTAATTGCCATACTCACCACGCTTGGCCGACGGGTTGGCGAGGGTTTTGATATAAATGCAGAGTTTTCCTTCTCTGGGTGCTGATGATCATGCCCGCAGCTTTACCTTAGTCGCCTTTTACGACACCTCTGTAAGAGTGAGGGTGGCCTATTCTACTCTGCCGGGGACCACACGGCAATTGAACACTTTGGCTGTACCTAACTATTTGACAGCCTTGGATGTCGCTATCTAATTGCTGCTGACTGTACGTTGTTATTACTTTTTTAATATGTATATATATGTATATATAATTCTAACCTATATGATATATTGTATTCTTTCTTTTAGATCCACTTACCTAACTCACTGGCAATCAGGTTCCACCAGAATACTAGCGCTGCTGCGGCATCGCAGATAATGCCATAGCAGCAAAGCTGAGGTTGGGACCTGATTGACCACACACACTCACGCCTCTTCTTGTATATTGCTACTTATCTTCCTTGTATCCATGTCGTGTCATGTGTGTATATTGTATCATACTTATAATACTGTAAACTTGTTCTATGTTCTATCTTGTTGCTCTCTGTGCTGTGAATGTTGTGATGGTTAATAAATGTTTTTTCTTTCTTTTTGTTTTACGTACATCATTACAAGTTATGGTGCCGCCCTGAAGACGTTCCTGCGACTCACCCGGTATCATTATTTGTTTTTCGGGTCTTCGCTTCTCCTGGGAGTTGTTTTTCATTTTTAGAGATCCTTTGCAGAGTAAGTAACAGCAAGACTGCCTCATTGGCGCAGTGGGTAGCGCGTCGCACTTTAAAAGCGACGGCTTCGCTTGGGGTCCCGGGTTCGATCTTCGGGTCGGGCGAAAATTCATACCTTAGTGTCAGCCCGGAGTCTGGAAATTGGCGGTCTTGTACCCCCTTGCCTTGGAAAGCACGTTAAGCCGTTGGTCCTGCACCCGATCCCTCTCCGGTCTTGTTACACTGGTGTCCCATCGTAATATGAGGGTAAGGGACCGTTCAAGTATTACGTAACGCAATTTTTGAAGATTTTTTGACCCCCACTCTCCTCCTGTAACGCACCGTAACGTTTTTCTCTCCCCCCCCCTCCCTTCCCCCTCTCTAAACGTCACGTAACACTCAAGTGATCAGAACAAATTAAAAATAAATACCAGACTATTACAATCGAGGGATTCCCCGTAAAACGTAAACGAAAAGGGTTGCTAATTTGGGAGTTTTAATTCCCTATTTTTTTAATCAAATAAAGAAACAATGTTACGTAATACGTGTAGTGAGAAAGACCTCCTCCCGCCCCTGTAACGCATAGTAACGTTTTACGAGACCCCCTCCCCCCAAATTACGTTACGTAATACTTGAACGCTCCCCAAGGGAATATAGAGTGCACTTGTGTATGCGCACACACTCGAGCACTATAATATAACCTGCGTAAGTGGCTGATCGTTGAGATTTTCCACCTTAGCCGAAATCAGTTGGAGGATATTTAAAATAAAATAAATAAAAAATAAAATAAAATAAAAATAAAATTCATTTATTTCAGGCTTTGCCCATAATATTATTAGTATACAAAAATACTTAAAAATTATGTTAGTAGAACCACAACCAATTAGTTTAGGTATCTGCCGCGCGCTGCGACCCCGGGCAAGCGCACATGCACTTGGACCCAGTGCCGCAGAAAGGGGCTGTCCGGCTTCTGGCTGAGCACGTTCAGCCAGAACGCCACATTTAGATTTAGCGCCACAGTCATCGGTCCACTGATTAATACACGTATTTATTATATACCTAAGCCATCTGTCAAGGCAAATAACTAAGGCGTTTAAACAAAAACATATCTCGCTGATGCCAGCAAATAAAAAATAATCCATACTAGTATTATAAATAAAAAAGTGTGTGTGTGTGTGTCTGTTTATCAGTCTTTCACGGTAAAACGAAGCGACGGATTAAATCACACGCTGTATCTATCGTCGCGGTGTCACCTTAAAGGGATGGAGAGTAACATTGGCTCCTTTTTGTCTCTTTCTAAGTATCTGAGACGTGCAGCTCGCTGCCGAGCTAATGGTAGAAATATGCACATTTGATTTGAAAAATCGAGAGGTGTGCTCGGATTCAAACCACGACCCCCCCGCCTGGAAGGCAAGTTCTTCAGCACTCAGCTACCATCGCTCCAAAAACGACATATTCGTCAATATGACCGTGGGAGAGCCACGCTTCGGTATGAATGGGCCAGCACGACCGGAGTGATACCACAGCCTCACAGAAAACCGGCATGAAGTAGCACTGTGCTGTGCTTCATTGCGTGAGTGAGGGTACCAGAGACCCAGTCCGGGGGAAAGGGGGTTAAAGGTTGGCAACGCAGTTTTGACTCCACGGTGTCGCGGTTGTCTATGGGCGGCGGCAATCGCTTACCATCAAACAATCCGTCTGCTCGTCTGCCACCTATCACAGTAAAAAAATGTAAAGAACCCTGTCGCTTACCTCCGACAGTCGCGCGTCTATTTTTTTCATGTCTTCGCTGGTACAGTCAACAGCAGAAGTAGCTGTACATATTTCGTAGTTTGTAGTTCTTATTCCGAAGAGCATAAGAGCTGCGAAAAGTGCGTGCGCATCAACTTTTGCTGTTGGTTGACTGTACGTCGGAGACAAATGCGCTCTCCGCCCGGGGCACATCCATAACGCCGCCTGCGCCGAAAAAAATACAAACGGCCGAACGTTCGCAAATTACGCACTTTTGGACAATGACGATTTAAGGTGCACTTTTTGTCTTTGGAGAAATGTGGAAATGTCTTGTTTACCTAATAAAGAAATGTTGAGCGATGGTAGAAGTGTTCAATGAATGAGAACGCGCCTTCCATTCGGGGGCTTGTGGTTCGAAACCGAGCATGCACCTCTGGATTTTTCAAATCTATGTGCGTTACCATAGCTCAACTGTGAGGGAAAACATCGCGAGGAAACCTTCACGTTTATTCAAGGATTAAAAACTAAAACCCGTCTCCCAAAAAAACACGATCTAAAAAGTACAAAACAAGAAAATCGTCTCTGTTGAAATGATTATGCCGTATCGCCGTGGTCGTATGCCACATTGATTTTATTTTATTATTATAATGAATCTGTTTTGCTACAGTAGGTGGCATACGACCACGACGATACGGCATAATCAATTCAGCAGAGACGATTTTCTTGTTTTGTACTTTTTAGATCACCATAGACACAATACTCGTATATCCACTGCCCTATAACTGCGCTAAAAACACCTTCAGGAGGTGCTCCTGAAGTCATCCTACGATGATACAGAGAAATTACTCTTTGTCCCTAAATAACTATCAGCTAATTTTAATTGTTAGCGTAGAGTAATATTAAGTTTAAGTTGTAATTTATTGCTTACTTATATGATTAAAGTTTCTAAGACCTATTTTTAGCCTGAAACCCTAGTTCAGGCAAAATGTTAAATATGTGTACTATTATATAAGATTCATTGATCAAAAGTTGTATTAGACATAAGTTATTTGAAATAAATATTTTGTTATTTTATTTTATACATAATTACATACATAGCCTGTCAAAATCATAGCCCCCCTTTTGCTTTGCCGTATTCGGGTAAAAAGGCTTCCACTCAGCATGATGCCAAGGTGCTCGGAGGAACACCTCGACGCTTCGGATAGTTACTGAAACGTGTAACCAGGATTCAGTTGGTCTGGTTCCTGTGTAAAGGGTTGCGAAGGTCAGACGGTAGTCGCTTCATTGTAATTACTAGACACCCCAAATATTGAATCACGGTCTAAACATACCCCGGGCTCCAGAGCGACAGCTTCGGACGCAACCAGGAAATACATGCTAATTAAGATAAGGCCTTGATAAAGAGAGATAGATACGTTATTCTGCTGCACAAAATTATACAGTTACATAATAAAGTTGTAAACACTAATAATAGTCATAGAGTCTGATAGGTAATTAAATACAAAATGTAGGAATAATAACACAAGTCAACAAGAAAACACAACCTGAATAAAAATATGATAAATATGAAGAGCTTAATATGCTGAATCTAGATGTGTTATCAGAATTTTCATATCACGTCAAGTTATTAAGTTACAGAGGGTTGAAAATCTGAAAAGTGGCACTTACTGTTTTTTTGGGATTTATTTAAATATGTATCAATTGGGATGTAACAAATTTCAATAGATATTTAAAAAAAACCCAAATTATGAAATGCTTTTTAATTTAAAATTTTACCTGATTTCCCTGCAAAGCTACAGCCAATTAAGCTATCTTATGTTTTTTCCATTACAAGAATTAAGTGATGATTTGTATGCGCTATAAGTACACGGATGTTGATATGAATATTACTCAATATAGATTAAAGACTACAAAATAAATCTTATTGATATATATAATTGAGAAAATGAGCTTTACTGATATGCAGAAAACATTTTTTTAAAGTGCTAGTACTTGTTTTGAATTTGCCAATGAAAAAGAACCTAAAACCAAATTTTGACTCTCTATAAATCAAATACTAGACGAGGTATCAAAATTTTGAAAACAGATTCATTATCAGAGAGTGCAATTTAGTAAAATTATGGACCTCTGTTATTTGTTGCGAAAAGAAGTTAAAAATTTGTTGACTAGTGTAATTAGTGAACAATGTTGCAGCAAATAAAGAAATTTTGTCATACGTTGCCACTTCACCTAGTCTTATAATAGGCCAATCCTTGTTTGTTGAGTACCAGATGATGACAGAGTGCTGCTGGCAAGAATCACCTGATTTCCAGATAGAACTGACAAAGAATCGAACCAATTTACTGCGCTCAAGCGCGGTAGGTAGAGTCTGAGTTCGGTGTGATAAGTTTACTTGTCCAATATGAAAGGTGACTCATCGACTTAAGGTGACGGGTAGGGCACACTAGCGACGCCAATCGATTTTAATTTTTAGCTACTAAGCCCGATGTATTTCAAAATAGATCCGGTTTAGTAGCTAAAAATTAAATTCGATTGGCGTCGCTAGTGTGCCCTACTCGTCAATTAACTAGCGCCAAAAGATTTATATTCATTGTGGCGATTATGAATCATTGTTAAAAAAAGTACAACGGTGATTCTTTAAAGCAAAGTATTAAGAAATTTATAAGATTTGTGTAATATAATCTTCGTACAAGTAACCATAATTTTTATTATTGCCTAAGGTGGCCACTTTTAGCAATTATAAAAATTCTGATTAGGTAGGTACTTGTAGAATGAAATTATGACATAATTCTGTCTCAAATAATTCTTAATAATTTCCTTAATGGATTCGCCAACCCGTTTGGAACAGTGGTAGTGAACGCTACCATTGGTCCAAGGGTTGTGGGTTCGATCGCACAGTACAAACATTTGTGTGCATGAACATGTCTGTTGGTAATGGTCTGGGTGTTTTCTATGTATTATATGTATATATTTGTAATTCCACTGTTAGTTCCGATATCCGTAACACAGGTGCTTGAGCTACCTATCTCGAAATCAGATCAATGTATGTGATGTTGTGAATTATTTATTTATTTATTCACCGTTGTGCTTTTTTAAAAAAGGTCCATAATCGCCACAATCAATACAAATTGGAGGCGCTAGTTTCGTCGAAGCAATCACCTTTAGTATTTATCATCGTTTTTTCAAAAATCCAATTCAAAAAGGACTACTGAAATAGCGAGTTGTGAATAATACAGCTAAAATAGTAATTTTTCGTTCCAGTTTTGAATCTTTCTCGTGCTATCTTCCGCTATTGTAGATCAGCGACGAGATCGTACAACCGCACCACGGTTTTAAAGCGTTTCCCACACCCAGCTACCGCAACAAAAGATTTTAAACCTGAATCAGCGGTGTTCGCTGTACCACAATTTCGTTATAAAATTGGCTGCATTCCTAAAATACGATAATTCACTGCCCCGATAGTGGCCCGGTACAGTCAACCACGTAGCTGTTAAGGCGCTTTCAGGTTACATTTCATTTTTGGGTTTTATTCATAAAGTCACACTATCGCTAATGAGATGTTGAGAACGTGCCCTGCAAGAAGTGAAAACATGAAGATGTCACCATGGGAGAACCTCGTGAATGGGCCAGATCGACCGGAGTGATACCACGGCCTCACAGAAAATCGGCTTGAAGCAGCGTCTGTGCTGTATTTCGCTAGGTGAGTAGAAAAAGGATGGTTAAAACTTGGCAGCGTACTTGTAAATTCACTGGTTGCCACCCGATGGCCCGATGGCCCATGGACACGCGTCCATGGGCGGCAGCAATCGCTTAGCATCAGGCAATCTGTCTGGTCGTCTGCCAACAATCACATAAAAACACTGGAAGTATGAGATTGGTATCAAGCTGCACAAAAATGAGATAATTGGAGATATATCATTTCGGAAGCCAAGACTCATTTTGGGTCGTTGAATGTAAGTAAAGTTTAATTCAACCTTGTGAGAGCCACGTTTCGGCATGAGTAGGCAGGCTCGACCACGGCCTCACAGAAATCCGGCGTGAACACAGATTTCTACGTGAAGCAGCACTGTGCTGTGTTTCGCTGCGAGAGTGAGGTTACTGGAGGCCCTATCCTGAGGAAAGGGGGGTTTAAAGGTGGACAGCGCATTTGTGACTGCACTACTCAACTACTGGTGTCGCGGGTGTCTTTGGGGGCGGGAATCGCTTACCATCAGGCAATCATTTAGATAAACGCGTGAATTGTCACTTTTAACGAATCACATTATTTTGCCTCATAAATGTGTTTCATATACCTACACAACGACACGTTTGGTGAGGCGGACAGCCAAAATCCGCTTAAATAGCTTGTATGTATTTCTGAATCTTATAAAATGCTTGCTGTCTCTAAAAAAAACGAAAAAAAAAATGAATTTCGCAATTAAGAATTTACCAGTGCAGACTCTGTAGATCATTCTGCTTTTTCTGGTCTTGGGTTTTTAGTAGACACCAAATCGCGTACTTTCTTTTTTTTATTGCGCTATAAAAGTGTCCTTGATGTAAACAACAGACACGCACACGCACACACACACACACACACACGCGAACGTGTGCAAACATAAACACATACAGCACTTTTTAATGTGTTCAGCATAGTTTGTAGCCAAAACTATAGTCCTTTCGCTTTATCATGATATATGTGACAGCAGGAGCCAAATTCTCGTGCTTATGATATCCGTCATGTTCTCAAAATATCACATTTTGAGAACATGACGGATATCACTAAAACATAGTTTTTTGTATGGTTTTCACGTGATATCCGCCATGTTTTTCTTTATATTGCAATCCCGAGAAGAGCCCTAGCTCTCATGGACAAAGTTATACGTAAGTCACAAGTTTTTTAGGCTTCCCAAGCCAAATGGCAAAAAACGGAACCCTTATAGATTCGTCATGTCTGTCCGTCTGTCCGTCCGTCCGTATGTAACAGCAACTTTTCTCCGAAACTATAAGAACTACACTATTGTAACTTGGTAAATAGATGTATTTTGTTAACCGCATTACAATTTTTACACAAACATTTGAAAAAATAAAAAAATTAGGGGGTCTCTATACTTGAAACTGCAACTCAATTTTTTTTTCATCAAACCTATACGTGTGGGGTATCTAAGTTGTAAAATTATGTTGAGGTTTTTAACATTTTTTTTTTCTAAACACAATACTTTGTGCAAGAGACGCTCCCAAAGTGGTAAATTGTGTGTCCCCCCCTCTAACTTCTATAATAAATGAATTATAAAACAAAAAAAATATATTTGATGTACATAATTATGAAAACTTTTGAACTATTGGTTGTTATTGGTTTGAACTAGATATAGTAAGTAGTTTTTTTTAATAGGTTATAAACCGTAAACTGCAATTTACCTTCCTATAAGAATAATATATCTTACTTGTTGCTACGGAACCCTTCATGGACGAGTCCGACTCGCACTTGGCCGGTTTTAATTTATTTGAAAGACATGTGGTGAGCCTTGCGTCTCATAGCCACTTCGATCAGTAGATGATCTATTGTGGCAGCCCCAGAACCTATTACGGCACCTCATGTAGTCACACGTTAGACAGAGACTAAACGTGAAAAATGTATCGGTTTTGAGATCTGTCACCCATATAATCCTAAAGCGAAAGGGGTATAGGTAAGCAGGACTGCACCAAGTGTATAATCTGAAACAGCCCTTAGCGGTCCCGGCTTCCGATGCAATTTGCATAACATTTTCTTTCTCTACACCGTAAGTTTGATGAGGAGCGCAGATACCGTTGACGCCGTGCTAATGGAATGCTGCGGTCTGGAGAGATGCTCGAATTATTTATACCAGAATTATTTATTTGAATATTTTGTCTCCCTTTTGTGCAAACTTAAAATCTCTTTGAAGCTGTCATTCAAGTTTACACATAGAGTTTTAAAATACCTTGGTCCCATTACACATGTTTTAATGTTATTTATAATCAATCAAACCGGTTATGGCTACGGCGGCCAATCTCAACGATCACCCACGTACGCAGGATATATTATAGTGCTCTAGTGTATGCGCAACCACAAGTGCACTCTCTATTACACTACCTTACACTCATATTCCGATGGGACACCAGCGTGACACGGCCGGGGAGAGATTGGGCGCAGGACCAACGGCTTAACGTGCTTTCCCAGGCACGGGGATACATGACCACTGATTTCCAAATTCCGAAAACTTGTGTAAACATTTTTGGCCCGACCTTGGGATCGAACCCGGGACCTATTGCGCAGCCGTCACTTTAAAGTGTGCCCCACTAACCACTGCTCCACCGAGGCAGTCAATGTGTGGATGTAATCGGACTCACTTTGACGATTGCCCTAAGACAAGCCGAGGATAGGGAAGACTGGACCTTCAGTAATGAAGAAAACGATGAAGAAGAAGGATAACTTAATGGAAGTTTTCGATGTATTTTTTTAGCGCTCTGTCACCTACTTTAACCAATCTGTGGACATACGTAAGCGATGGCTACCGCCTACTGGCAAATTCAGTGGAGTCACAAGTTCTGCTTTTTTCCCCTGTCCTTTTCTTTCGTGGAATCACTTCGGTTGACCCTGCTCATTCATACCGAAGTACCTACTACCTACCTACTATTATTTTTTTTATTTTTTTTTATTCTTTATTTATTTGGGGGCTTTTGATTGAACATACATGCCAGCCCCATCGTAACTTAATATACATACATGTTTGCGTCCTTATTTTATAGTTGCGCGAGTGGGAAAATTCAGTGGTTCAAAAACATTTCTGCTAAATATTTTGCAGCTTGCGAATTAGGAACGTTTAAGATACTAATGATAGATACCCATCTCATACAAATTTATGTTATATCTTTGAATTAGTGAGTTTCTCACTTGCTCATATTTTTTACATTCTATCAGTAAATGTTGAACATCATCTATGGTGCCACAAACTTCACAATCAGTGTTGGAAACTTTTTTCATGAGGTAAGCGAATTTGTTAGACGGATAATGTCCAGACCTATGTAAAACAACAATATGTCTCCTACTTAATTCCTACCTACTATTATTAAAATACAGTTACATACCTTGGGAGAGCCATGCTTCTGTATAAATGGGCCGGCTGGACCGGAGTGATACCACGACCTCACAGAATACCGGCGTGAAGCAGCACTGTGCTGTGTTCCGCTGCGTGAGTGATTGTACCGGAGGTCCAATCCAGGGGAAAATGGGGCTTAAAGGTTGGCAGAGTACTTTTGACTCCATTGGTGTCGCGGATGTCAATGGCCGGCGGCAATCGCTTACCACCAGGTGATCCGTCTGCTCGTCTGTCACCTATCACATAAAAAAAAACATTCAGCTGCCAAGTCCAAGTTTACATAGCTACATAATTTTTACTAACATACACGAGTATGCCACTCGATCTCTTCCTTTGTTTTAGATAAGATAAGATAATTGTTTATTAGGCACCTTAAATTTATACATACAATACAATTTTACAATGTAAATACAATTCAAACAGTTTTCGAGTCATTCCATTTTCCGTCGACTGTACACAGTAAATATCCACCAACATTTTTCATACGAACACTCAAAAGCTACCGCCGGGAAGCTTGAAAGGGAAAAAAATGATAATGGACATATCTCGATTGCACATTAATCTACGACGCCATTGTAGGCTATCAACGGTGATTCCGAATTATAGGGGAGTTAGGGGTGGGGAGGGGTATCTTGGTTATTAAGATAACGGGTATCGCACACTAGCGACGCCAATCTATTTTAATTTTTAGCTACTAAACCGGATCTATTTTAAATTTCGGGGTTACAACCTCTAGGAAAACACTTGTACTATTATCCGCTTTTGGCGTGACCCTAATAATTAGTATAAGTGTTTGCCAAGGTTGAGGGGACGACATTACTGGGTGTCCTGGTAAGTCGAACAGCGTTGAAGGGCTGTATTGCGCCAGATAGGGGTGAAGCAGCGAGCGCGATCAGCGGTACGGTCTAGTCGCGGCTGTGGGGTTTCCGACAGCGATTGCGCGGAGATGGACACCCCAGAGTTTTTGTTAGGGTTTGAGTCCCACACACCACCTTGTTCCCTACATGTAGCATGGTGACGGCCATGATGGTTTCCCCTGGGAAAAAAAAGAGGTTGTAACCCCGAAATTGTTTAAAATAGGTCCGGTTTAGTAGCTAAAAATTAAAATACATTGGTGTCGCTCATGTGCCCTACCCGTCACCTTAAGGAAAAATCTGGCAAAGTCAAAGTATTTATTTGCATAAAATAAGGTATACAAAAGGTGTACAATGTCCACCATGTGATTATAGTATAACCTGTGCGGATAAAGAATGGGATAAGAAATGGCGGCGCATCTATTCACGTCTCGCTCGCACACTATTTACGTCTATACTCGCACTCGTGGGGGTCTTTATCCGCACAGGTTGTACAATATCCACTATTTAGTTAATTAAAACTAACATGCACATGAAAAAAAAATCTTTAAAACTATAGTAACAATTGGATATTACCCGTTGACGTATTTTCTTAGTCATTACATTAATATCCGTCCGTATTTGAAATTATTTGGAATTCTGTTATAAATTTTAATACACGTGCAGTATGAACTTTTTTGACAAATGAATGTTTTATTTGCATCTGTCCTATTGCCCCGCAATATAAGTCGATATGATAAATTTGATAAAACATAATATCCGTAATAGGCTGATAAGTTAACTAACTAACGTTGGTCTACCGGTCTGACGTTGGTTAAAAGCACAGTACAGGTACTCGCTCGATGTCCGCTGGCAACTTTCATGTACCTAAAGAAAACACTTTCTTAGTTTATTTTTAAATATACTTTTGACTGGTTCCCGTCGAATGTCCTCCGGCGAGCTATTTAGAAGATATGGTAGTCTTTTTTTCAACGTTCTATCTCCAAAGTAGTTATGTACACTTGCAAAAAGCAAAAAGCAGTGGAGTCACAAGTGCGCTGGCAGCGAACTTGTGACTCCACTGGTGTCGCGGATATCTATGGGTTGAAATATGGAGACATAGCAATGTCTGTCATTAATTTGACTTCGGACCGAATCGACCAATCTTATTCCGATACTAAATCTAGTTCTACCATTGATTTATCCGGTATAAAGATTGGTAGAATCGGGCCTTGGAATGATGTTACAAGATTTTTAAGCAGCTCTCAAACTTAATAAGAATTTATTGCAAACGTTTCCAGGGGTTGGCAGTAAATCTATAAATACTAAGTCGAATTGGTTCGTAAAACGCTCAATAGATGTCACTGCACTTATTAATAATAATAATAATAATAAATTTTATTGAAAAACCACGACAACACTATAAATACTTCTAATCTACTTATACTAAGGGAACTGATTATAAGTTTGTTAATAATTTATCGCTTGCCACTTCATTGTCTGCAGAACCCTAAAGACGGGCTTGACGTAGCCTCTGATTTTGTTCGAGCGGAATCGATTACACGGCCTTGTTTGAGTCGGCGACACTGACGTAGTGGAGGAAATTAATCACCAATGAATACCATGGATCTCTCTATAGGAATGCACACATTGGCAGTCTAACGAGTCTATTACGGCCGATGGAAAAAATCAGAACTATAGCTTGTATCTTTGGAAGTGTCACATTGTGGCTGTGGTCTTTTATCTCATATCTCTATTTTTTTTGGGCCTTATCCCGCGCGCGGCCGTCACCGTGCGCGGGATAAGGCGTGTGATTCCGCCAATGTCAAGTGTTTAGAGAGACACGTTATATTTAGCTATTGACCGGTTTATACATATCTCTATAGAATGTCTTTTTTTATTATGGCTCTACCCGAAGAAAATTCGCCAATGTCAAGTAACTTATTGAGAATAAGTAGGTAGTCAACAGTCAAAGTCACAGTCACTAAAGAAACGCCGGTGTTTTACGTTATAACGACCTACGGATTCAGCAGATATCACTCTGAAAGCAAAACTCCATTAGGTCCAAGCAAGTTGTCACGAGACAACGCACTTGACATACAATAGCAGTGCTATAAACGATACAATCCAACGATTCTTATTATTAGGATCACTTTGCGGCACTTCACTGCACAAATAACACCAAAATTGTACACTAAAAACCACTAGACACTAATTTAAAACCTTTGAATTGCATCAGCCCACGCGGCTTGTTTTAGGGCTACCCGCCGAATCCTATAGAATGTCTTTGTACTGACCTGTCAAAGTGGGTACCATCGCTTTGTCAGAATTTGCCACATTTTATTTATAGGGGTTCAGTATATAGGCTTTCCTCAGCCTGATAAAAGAGCCCAAGTTGCAATTACAACGGAAACGATGTCAAGGCATCACCTCCGTTGGCACCGCCATACTGGCCCGCGAGATGCTTCTTCACGCTTCGTTTTAAGGAATCCATATTATAGGAAAGAGGAAATACATGCACCGGCAACGAGTTCCATTTCTTAATGGTGCTGCAGTAATAGGAACTGCCAAATATTTTAGTCCGTGATGGAATGTTTTTCACTGTGAAGCGGCGATCGCGTTGTCCGGCGCGTGTAGTTCTGTGACGGAAATGATCGTGGGATGAGGGAGAAAAGCTCTTCAGAACATTCACCGTGATATAGACGGTAAAACACGCTAAGCGACCCGATGTCTCTACGTCACATTTTTATTTTTATTTCCCTGTGAAATAGATGTATATAAGCACTTCTGTTTCTGGGAAAAAACACGTTAGCTATCCCAAAAAGAGTATCGGAAAAGGCTCATAATTCATTATTTATGAATGAATAATGTCCTCCTTTCGGTTATGGCGCCCATCTCAGCGATAAACCTTTGAGACCACTGCTCCCACTTCCTCTCACCCATCTCTTCCTGTCCTCTGAGAATCATTCGTCTGCTTTGGGATCCATTGTTATTATTTTAGTTGCTATATTTATCTATTTATTAATCACATATATTATATATATTGTATGTATTAGTATATTCATATCTAATATATAAAATTCTCGTGTCACAGTTTTCGTTGCCATACTCCTCCGAAACGGCTTGACCGATTTTGATGAAATTTTTTGTGCTTATCCGGTATCTATGAGAATCGGCCAACATCTATTTTTCATCCCCCTAAATGTTAGGGGTAGTCCACCCCTAAATTTTTATTTTTATTTTTTAGATAAAATTTTTAATTTCTCTTTTTTTATGATACAACATACAAAAATACATACAATCCTCAATTTTCACCCTTCTACGATCAACCCTTTTATTTATATGGCAAAACAACGTTTGCCGGGTCAGCTAGTTTTATTTATATATATGTATTATATATGTATTTGCACTTAAACTTTCTGTGTAAGTCTATAAATATTTAAGATTGCACCGCCCTACACCGTCATTAAGTGTCCTTTATCCAAAGGTTTCCTGGAAGATATCGCTCATAGTGATAAGGCCGCCTTCGTTGTAAACATCCTGTAATATCTAGTTTTAAGTTTTCATACTTTATTTTGAGTGCAATAAAAGTATATTCATTCATTCATTCATTCATTCAAACCATCACATATTATAGTGCACAAGTATTTGCGCTGACATAAGAGCACTCTCTATTCCCTTTCACCACATATTTACTCAGGCTCACACACATCCACTGTATTATAAATAAATAATGTAACTAAAGGCAAATAATTAATAAAATATGAATATCTCTGTGTCATCTCTTGTTATACACAACACAGGGCTCTCACAACACAGGGCGACTTTATGCAAAGGCAGATCAAATATTGCCATGTAACAATTTTCTAGAATAAAAGATATTTTTATTTTCATTACCCACACATTTCAATGAATGAAATGTGACACCAACACCCACGAGTTTTTGGCTCGAGTTACTGCCTTTAAAAACTACCTACTGACCATTTTAAGCAACTTAACTAAGTAAAATAATATCATTCAAATTTTTTTTTGGGATAGGTGGCAGACGAGCGGACGGTTCACCTGGTGGAATACCAATATAATGAAAGGAATACTCTACCATCTGCTGCGAGTCCTTGTTTAGGTACAAACGGCGCCACGTCGAGTTACCCTTGTTGACCTTTGGACCGTCCTTATTTCTGGGCTATTTTTCGACTGCAGGGGCGTAACTTGATCTGACGCTGAATGTACTATAGTCTAATAACTGTAGACCAAACCATAAGGCGGTTGCGGACGAAAAATTGAAGGGACGTGCCGTATCTTACGCTATTTTTGATTTAATCTAAGGAATTAGGCAGTTGTTTTGGTACTTAAACTAATTTCATACAGCGGAAGAATATAGTGGATATGCCTTAAATGTTGTTATTAATTAAATAAAAAGGTGAAAAATTTCCTTGATTTATATGATAAAAACCTATATATTTATGTGATAATCCTCAAATTAAAATTGATGTAAGTATCTGCAGTATTCATATTAATATCAATATTTCTACGCAAACACATAAAACTCTACCAAATTCCCATCTCAGGTTATAATGCAGCCTGGAAACTTATGAAAAATGGAAGACAGGCAATATTTAGTACTACTTTGAAACCTTACCTTGCCAATCCATGCCTGCAATATCGATTTCATTGCACCGATCAAAATTCACGTAACTTCACTCATATCGCACACCAATTTCACAACGTTCTCAAATTGGGCTCAACTTATATACCAAACGGTTGGCTTTCGTTTAAAACCGCAAGGAATATTCCTATACCCGGGGCTGTTTTGTTTCGCCTCGATTCAGAGCGGATATTACAAGTTGGGCTGACGCCTCCTCGCCACTGATATTGCTCGTTTCGACCCCCCATTAGGTTTACAGCACTTGAAAGTTTTATTACGACATTAGACCTTGCGATTACAAATTTTATGGGGTCCTTCATTGACACGCGTTTATGAACTAGATCGGACGCCCATCGAAGGGTTGCAACACTTTACGACGCTATTAAGATGGAACTCCTCAAATGTTATAGTTTGAGATATTGTTCTATAATTGTATGCTGTTATCTTGTTGTTTAAAACAATGACAGTATTGTAATGGTGATTGAAAACCACTATTCCAGAGCATTAAGTATACAATTAATAAGTAAATAATTAGTCGGTTAAAGTGTTGAGTATTTTTTCGCTAAATTACCAACTACTTTTAATTTTGGGTAAGCTCACTCCATCGTAGGTTTCTTATCAACTGTAGAGTAGTAGAACTATAACTATAAGAGTTATTATATTAATAGTACCGTAGGTGTGGTGTCTGTAGCAGCTGTAGCACCGTAGCTGTGGTGGCTGTAGCAGCTGTAGCACCGTAGCTGTGGTGGCTGTAGCAGCTGTAGCACCGTAGCTGTGGTGGCTGTAGCAGTTGTAGCACCGTAGCTTTGGTGGCTCTAGCAGCTGTAGCACCGTAGCTGTAGTGGCTGTAGCACCGTAGCTGTGGTGGCTGTAGCATCGTAGCTGTGGTGGCTGTAGCACCGTAGCTGTGATGGCTGTAGCACAGTAGGGTAGCTGTAGCAGCTGTAGCACAGTGGCTGTGGTGGCTGTAGCAGCTGAAGCACCGTAGCTGTGGTGGCTGTAGCAGCTGTAGCGCCGTAGCTGTGGTGGCTGTAGCAGCTGTAGCACCGTAGCTGTGGTGGCTGTAGCATCTGTAGAACCGTAGCTGTGGTGGCTGTAGCAGCTGTAGTACCTTAGCTGTGGTGGCTGTAGCAGCTGTAGCACCGTATCTTTGGTTATTGTAGCTCCTGAGATACTGTAGCTATAGATGCCACACTGGTGTTGCATCCACATGGATTGCACATCACGCACATGTGTGTTCATGAGTGGCGGCAATCGTTTATCTCCATCTGTTCGTCCGCCAACTATCATATAAAGTTCGTGAAACTGATTTGGTTGTATCTATCATTTTGTGCCAAAGCAACAATCGCGGTCTCAACAATTTAACTGATTACCAAGTAAAAAATCATTTTTTTCTGTTAACTAGCTCTCGCTGAGTGGGACATTGTACTAATTACTCGTTTATTGGCTTTGCGCTCGATTTAACATGTAAAGGAGGCCTTGCGAATGTTTTCGCGCCGGCTTAATTCGCCGTGAGCCACTTGGTTACCTCTTTTCGCTAAAATAAATACGCGTAGGACCGCCTATGAATAAAATATTTTTTGGCGTAATTAGTCATGTAAGAACCTTATTAAGTCAACTTTTTTTGTTATAGCTGGCACATATGCACATAATGGTGGTTTTCTTCATCGTTTTCGTAATTATTGAAGGTCGTGCCTTGATTGAAATACCTTTACAGAGGCGGTGACAAGATCTTTCCATTACTGTCCTTAGGGCACTTGGCAAAGTGAGTCCGGTTACATCCCTTATTTGATCTGACCAACGAAGAGGTTAACGGGCTCTGCGTCTTTTACCATTGACCTTCCCCACATCAACCGACTTGTCCAAGTTGTCGGACTGTCTCCTATCCTGCAACCTAGTACTTTGGTAACAGATAGTCGACAGTCTGGTTTTGACAACATCGTCAGTTGGTCGAGAATTGATCTATTGGTTCTTAGGTAATGGTGGTAAGGTAAGATTATCTTATACTACTATTCTTATGTACCTACGTGATTTCGTTAGTACAGTCACGAGCTTTATTTAGGACTCATTTATACCTATCTATAAGAAATATTTTATTGAATTTTTGTTATAAATTATCTATGTATATATTATTATTGGGTATGTATGTATTGTTTATTATTATTTATGTAATGTAATAATATTAATATATAAAATAATGTATAATTCTGCCATTCTCAATTTCATTTGTTAAACTACTTTGCACTGCCTTCCCTTATTATTACGAATACGATATTTCTTTCCTCTACCCAAAGGTTGTCTGGAAGAAATCGCTACAAGCGATAAGACCGCCTTATTGTACTGTCTGTTACTGTTGTATCATGCTTGTATTTTATTTTGTGCAATAAAGAATATCTATCTATCTATCTATCTATCTACCCATGGTTGAATGTCGTGTAGCAAACTTTCGCTATTAAAAGTGTATTTACCATCCACAAGTCTAAGCGAAGGCATACGATCATTACCGATGTTTTCCAAGTACTTGTTGCGTGGTTAATAACGTTTTGGCCGTGTATTCTATCTATTAAGCCACATCGTTTTTATTTGTAACTGATACTGATACGAGGGACACAACATATGTTCGTATTTAGAAAACAATAATGATAGATAGCTTTTTATACGAAGAGGTTTATCATTCAAGGGTCGATTAGATAAGACATTTTATGTATTAACTTGACATTCTACATTATTGCACTAAAGTTTCGACCTTATTACATTATTAATGTTCAAACGACATTTAACGGAAATGGGTCCCAAATTAATGCTTATGACTGTACGTACAGCTACACATCAAAGTATAAAAACTGTCAAATTTCTTTATTCGATTCTCACTTTAATGTCAAACACGTTTGGTTCACCATCAATTGTGAAAATTTGACAAATTGTGGTAACCTGATTCATGGCTGTATGTACCTACTTTCGTCAATTTACGCAAATGCACTCTAAATCGCCCAATCTGCGTTAACCCACGTGGGCATTCAGGGTGATTCAGGTCTATGGCAACAATTCGTCGGCGTATAAATTAATTTGGGCATGCAACTGTGAGTGGGCACCTTTGTTTGTGCTGCGCGACGGCAAACAATGCCCGTTGCCTGCCGCGGGGTTAACTCTGTGGGAGGGACATTTCGGGACCAAAACCGCAGTGACATTAAAGAAGGCAAAACTAATTGCCGCACTCGGAGGTGTCGCTTAAGCTCAATGTCTATTAACATAAGTGTTAGTGTTATCTCCAAATACATTTACAGGGTGGGAATATCGTTAATTAAAACACATATTAACCTTTTAAATTACATTTTAATCCTGTAAACTTCCATTTTCACAATGATATTACAACAGTCCTTTCTGGTCTGTGTCTTTTTTAGCTTCCTAGTGATCCGCCCAAATAGTAATGATTAATTTATTAATACTAGAAGGATAAACAACGCCCAAAGTTCAGTTTGTAAGCGTAAAAATTACCGAAAATTGTACAAGATTGATCTCAGAGGTCAGTTTATGATTACTGGTGTTTTTCGAGGTCAATTTCGTACGACCTAGGACAGTAGTATAACACAGTTTATCTACATAGAATATACCGCTGTACCATTACCGCGTTGATTGACCCAAAGAGAAAATAAACGTTTTCGATTGGTCAAGCGGACTTCGCCCCCCGCGTACCGCGGCCCATAGGAAGGTTGACTTGCTAGCGGTAAAACTCTGCTCACGTACTCCGAAAGCCCGTTTAGTCACCTCTTACCGGCCGGCAGTACCTTGGCAGTATTCTTAAACGCTCCTAGCCACAGGGCGCACATTAATTCCACCTGGGTCAACAATAAGAAACGGAAGTAAATGTTTAAGCAGCGTCCTGTAGATGTTAAACATTTGGTCACCCTTATACTGCAATATTTGCACTCATATTTATGTAACTTCAGAATTCCCTGGCATTGTTTTGATACTCGCTATGGACATAATGGTCGAATCTTGGCGCAACCACAATTGATTCTATAAATGGCTTTTGTTTGATAAACAATAGCGAAAGGACGTTTATGAAAGTGCGCCAACAGTTGATGGAGTTATTTTTAAAATCTGGGAAAAGATACTTTATTGGTACCTACAAGTACCTACCTGCGACGTTATTATTGTTTAAGATTTAGATTTATTGTTACAACTATGTTTTTGCGATTAGGAATTTTAATCGCAAATGTCTCGTGAGAAAGTCGCAGAACTTTGTTATTAGTTAAGCGTTAATTTTAGTTTTTAAGCATGATCATTGTAAAAATATCCGGTTTCTTAATCAATAAAAATACTCTTTTTTATTTTATTTTATTAAGAAAAACTTACTGCTTACAATGTTATGTTTGTATCTAAAAGTATATAATTAAAAGCACATGAGGTTGAAAGAAAACTAAATAATATAACCACAATTCGAGATTTTTCTCTCTCTACTCTCTCTCTCTCTCTCTCATCTTTCAGCGTGAATATCCAGAGGGCATACATCAAATCGGATTTCGCGACCGATTTTTTGTTCCCGTCCCTTTCACACGCACTGTGCACATGCACAGTGCGTGTGTGGACAAATGAGATCTTTTGTTTGGAGCGGTAGGAATATTCATCACGGGACACTTTCATTGTAGGTCTTCCGTAGTGTGGAATAAGTACGATTAGACTTACAGTTACAAGCAATTAATTTTTTTTGGGTTCCGTAGCCAAATGGCAAAAACGGAACCCTTATAGATTTGTCATGTCTGTCTGTCTGTCCGTCTGTCCGTCCGTCCTTTATGTCACAGCCACTTTTGAACTATACTATTGAAACTTGGTAAATGGATGTATTTTGTTAACTGTATTACGATATTTACACAAAATAGGATAAAAAAAATTGGGAATTTCCCCAAAGGTTTTTCTAAACTTAATACTTTGCACAAGAGACGCTCCCAAAGTCGTAAAATGTGTCCCCCCCCCCTCTAACTTCTATAATAAAAGAATTATAAAACTAAAAAAAAATATATGATATACATATTACCATTAAAACTAACAACGAAAATTGGGTTGAACTAGATCTAGTAAGTAGTTTCTTTTAATACGTTATAAACCGTAAACCGCAATTAAAGTACCTTCCATATATCTTACTTGCTGCTACCGAACAATTCATGGGCGAGTCCTACTCGCACTTGGCCGGTTTTTTCCTTTTGAGATACGCATGTACGGAACTCTAACCAGTTGAGTTACGCGAGTCATTTCTATGTTGTGTAAAGTATACAATTCCCGGTTCTTTTGCTTGTGAGAATCTCATCTGTGCCCAAACTCGTGTGAATAATACATTTTTACTCAGGCGCCGATTGTAACGCCTTGATTCATCCGCCTTTTATTCATATTGTTCGCGTGTCGTCTGTAACACTTTGGATGTCTGTGAAAAATTATAATCAGTGGAATGATTAATTTTTGGGTCACATATGAATTTCTTCAATGTACGTAGGTACTTGTGGGTATGCAGCAGATATTGCTTGAGGAGATACTTCGCTGATTTTGATTTGGTCATTGTTCCAAATTGAGACAGCACCTAAACCTTTGGCACTGTCTGGATATGATTGAATATACTTTTGTTTTTTTTCCTTTTGTTTTTATTTATATGTATTTTTAATTGTTTTATGTTTTGTTTAGTTTTCTGTTTGTGCCAAATTGTGTTCTGTTTACAACTGCTATAAGTTTTATGTTGTGATGTCTATAATAATAAATATTTTCTTTCTTTCTTTCTTCTTTCTAAACCATAGAGTAATGTAATGATAGTCCAGCCTACAGACTACCCAACGGATTTTGATCCGTTTTTGTAATATAAAGAGTATTTCAAGAGGAACCTTATAATAATATAATACAGGCATAATATTGCACCCGTGCGAAGCCGAGGCAGATTGCTAATCCTATAATATGAACAAGTAACATACCAAACAGGGAACTTAACTACTACTCATATAAAATAATGGTTAGTCACTTCCAGCTGCGACTTAAATCGTTCACGTAGCTAAACTACTTTATAAAACAGGTCTCGCAAGTCCCCATAAATTAGAATAGAGTTATTGCATTTTCGAATTGTCATATAACAAGCGAAGCCACCGAATGCCCGGGGGGCCGGATGAGCGCGCGACCGCTGGTGTTAGCGCAAAGAAGTGTCACGGCGTCTCCCGAGATCGGCGCAATTTCACGGTACCACACCGCGCTTCTTGCAGAATCTGTGAAGCTAGAAGTGACTCATTTCATTTGTTATTTCATACCATTAAACATACCGAATACCTGGGGCGGGATGGACGCGTTCCGCAAGCGTCCGCGATGGTGTTAACGCAAAGAAGTGTCATGGCGTCTCCCGAGATCGGCGAAATTTCACGGTACGATATCGCACTTCTTGCAGTATAAGTGAAGCTAGAAGTGACTCATTTCTTTTGTTATTTCATTCCATTAAACATACCGAATACCTGGGTGCGTGATGGACGCGTCCCGCGCGCGCCCGCTAAGGTGTTAACGTATATCACAAGCGGATTAATCTAATACGGAGAGGCCACCGTCCTCACGACCAGTGGTGTTAGCGCAAGGAAATGGAACAGCGTCATCAGAGATCGGCGTATATTTACGGTACTACCATCGCATTTCTTGCAGAAATAATCTTGAGACTAGCAGTCACTAATTATATTTTCATCAGAATGTCTTGTAGATATAACAAGCATAGTCATTAAATGCGTAGAAGACACCATACCATGACCGGTGATGATAGAGGTTAAGGCGACGGTTACCCCGTCGTCTTATCTCCTAAATTAAAAATCTTATCTCATAAATAAAATTTAGATTAACGCCATAATTGGCTGTTTTTGGCGGTAATTCAGGCTTATTAATAATAAAATAATTCTCACAACATCTCATACGTTTACCTGATTCCGTACTAAGTAGCTTAAGCACTTGGGTTACAGATATCAGACAACAGAGGAACACAAATATATACTAAAATACATATATTACACCCAGACACCGAACAAACACAAATGTTCATCGCACGAATCTTTGTCTAGGGTGGGGATCGAACCCACGACCTTTGGCGTAAGAGGCAGGGTCAGTACCAATTGCGCCATCCGGTCAGTCGGTATTATTTAAGTATTAGAATAAAAAAAAGTGCTTTCCAAGAGGCTGGAGCTACGAAACTGTTAAAAAGATATCCGGTTTAGTTGCTCACAATTTAAATCAATTGGCGTCGCTAGTATGCTTTACCCGTCACCTTCAAGATCTATTCCTCCGTGGCCATCAGCGCATAGAAGTATTGCGTTGTCTCACATCTGACATATTTAAATGCCATATTATCTATCCACCTAGCAATATTAATTGCAAATTCTTATTACTAATTTTGATTAGTTAGGTATGGAATTTGAAATTGCATGTCGCTTCCAGTACTTATAATGCAGGTAAACCTGTCTTATACAAAGTTTTCTATCGATTTATGTCGTATGAAATATGCGGCAAGAACAAACACTGGGTTTGCTTTGCACTTAGTCCTGACGCACGTTTTGAACTCGAAAGGAAATAAATGCTGCTTTGAAATTCATGTTTAAGTTTATGATAAGTTTGATAACTTTGAAGTACCTAAGGAAATAACTTGGTAGAAAGATTATCAATGATAGTCCACTTAAGAGAAAACAAGGTCTAGATTAATTAAAATAAACGTGCCGAGTGGTCCCCGGCAGAGTAGAATAGGCCACCCTCACTCTTACCGAGGTGTCGTAAAAGGCGACTAAGGTAAAGCTGCTAGCATAATCATCAGCACCCAGAGAAGGAAAACTCTGCATTCATATGAAAACCCTCGCCGACCCGTCTGCCAAGCGTGGTGAGTATGGCAATTACCCCTCATGTGATTGAGGGAAGCCCGTGCCCCAGCAGTGGGGACTTAAATGGGCTGATGATGATGATAACTTTGAAGTACCTAAGGAAATAACTTGGTAGAAAGATTATCAATGATAGTCCACTTAAGAGAAAACAAGGCCTAGATTAATTAAAATAAACATTTGGAAAATCTTCTCTGTCGCTCTAACCACAAGACTCAAAATCATTGATTCGATATCAAATGATTTCTTTTCCAAAACTTACCAATTTAAATTTATTTTTCATAAAAATTTGGAACAAGTCTAATTATTTACCTTCTTTTGTTTTCATTTATTTGCTGTTATTTTTATTAAGCAGAAACAGCAAAATAATCATGTCATTTGTATGGGATGTATTTTTGATTAAATTATTCTAAATGAGTACACAACCAAACAGTATGTTTTTCTTGAATAATTACGAGACAATAAACAAATTTGGAGTGGTCCACTTTCTTCGCGAAGGGTAGGAAGGGAAAACGAGACGATTGTTACCTCCTTTGTGGACAAGGTGGCAAGGACTCGCTACTTTATGGACAACGTTTGTTACCGTTCCTATCAGAGTAGCGATATCGCCTTGGCAAGTACCTCTCGTAGCATTCACTTGTTTTTAGGCCAGATATTTGTTCATTGCTTCTCTCATTTTAACGTGTAACTCCCAGTTGCTGTCCAGTTGTGTCCAGTCCAGAGCTGTCGCCCTGTCGCGCTGTCGTACAGTGCAACTCAGCAGCGATCTGACCGATGGACCGTCTTCGTGCACCGTCGGCACTCTACACCGACGACACACCAACAAATACCTTTCTCTGTATCAATAATGTAAATCATGTATTTAAAACATTTAGATTTTACCATCTCATTTCTCCCGCTGCGGCCAAAACACCTTTAGCCGTCACTACGATCAGTCGAGTGAGCCTGCTCGACTGGCAGCGGTCCCCCTCCTACCTATCATCCTGACTCTTCCCACTTGCTACCCTGGGCGACCCGGGAGCAAGCTCCCATCACCCATCATCAACTAATGGTAGAAATACGCACATAGATTTCAAAAATCGAGATGCACCTGTCGGTTCGAACCATCACTCTACACTTAGCATTGCAATCAATTAATGTATTAGGACGAAATACCTAAAGCAACTTTGTTTTATACTAGGTATAGTCACAATATAAAAAGAGGTTTTCATAAAGTTAGTAGTGACTAGTCTGTCTGATATATCCGTATCTAACAGTACGGAATCAGGTCAATATGGGATGTTTATTTTATTTGGTGTAAGCGTACTCCGTATTATTTAAGTGCTACGCGGAAGAGTAATACATTTTTGAGTGGTCCTCTTCCTTGCGAAGGGTTTCTTACAAGCTGGAAATTAAGAAACGACTGTATCGTTTGTCCACCAAGTAGCGATATCGCCCCGGGCAAGTGGCTCTCCTAAAATTCACTTGTTCTTGTATTGCTCCCCTGGTTTTTGTCCGGTGCAATCCATCTTCATTTTCGGGGCACTCTGTCACGTCGAGGGCACTCGTGCCGCGATCGTCGACGTAATTGGATTGTTTTCAATCCGATGACTTCTATTGTGATGTAGACATTCATTGCGATGAACCATAAGTGTGCTGGATGCGTTTTGGTTGCCGTTTACTTTTTGCCGTTTACTAATCATTTGATTTTAAGTAAGTAAAACATTTATTGACCACAAACATGAATACAATTACAACAAGATGTTAACAATAAGACAGAAAATATTAAATTGAAAATCTAAAAAATCCCCGACACAACTAAGAGCCGATTTCACCGTTGAAATTGAACGCGATCGACTCTAAAACGCGATCAATGCAAGCGAAGACAAAGGAACGGAACTCAGTTTAGCGCGTAAACCGAGTTCAAGCGAATTGATCTCGTTCAAAATAAGCGGTGAGATCGGCCCTAAAGCTCTTTCATTTGATACCTATATTGAGGCAGTTGGAACAACAAACAGGTTATTCGCCATTTTCTGACGGCGGCCATCTTGGATTTGAAGTTTTTCACAATTAATATATTCTGCTACTCAAGCCCTTTTATATTGACCCATATTGTGGGAGTTGTGTTAAAACATAAAATCCAAATCTTTGTGACGGCGGCCATCTTGGAACGATTTTATCCAACATAGCTAAGAACACTCCCTCCTTATTCATCTTTCAAACAAAAAACAAAATCAAAATCGGTTCATTTGTTCGGGAGCTACGATGCCATAGACAGACACACACACACACACACACACACAGACACGTCAAACTTATAACACCCCGTCGTTCGTCGGGGGTTAAAAAGATCAAATAATAAGTAGGTAGGTAGGTTGCATGAAACATTACCAACAAAATTAAGTGGTCAACAAGGTCCAACCTCAGCTTGTGCTGTAACTGCTTAAAACCGCTGCAGCGCTGGTTTTCAGTTTAGGCCTTAAGCGACGGGATTAAGTGTCTAGTTGAACATGTGATCAAGTGATATTCGTAAAGACAAAAAAAGAATACAATAAATTAAAAAAAACCCAAGTAGTTTGCATGCTGAGATTACCTATAATTTTAAGTACAGTTAGCTTTAAGAAAAATGGTTCACTTCACCATGTGTAATAAGTACGCGCTGTATCTTTGTTGGTAATGCAATAAATAAATTATCTATGTCAATATTACCTCTATATATCTTCAAAGTACCTTAGTTAGAAACGTTACAACGAAATCGGAGTACCCCTCCCTTTTTACACGCGCTGTGTTTCTCCTTTGTTCGGATGGTCGCATCCGAATATAACTGTCGAGTTATATTCCCGTTTGTCGCTTAGACCCCAGCTTGCCTCACGAAGTTTTTCCTCATTGCCGGGCATGCGTGCTCTTGGCTCGGTGGAATACAGCCAACCTGGTTTGAAATGTCCTTGTGCAATAGGATAAGTAAAACCGATTCCACCTAACGTGAGAAGAGGCAAAAAGAAGAAGAAAACAACATCGCAAACATTGATCTGACGTATAAGGACACCAACACCCAAGGAGGTAAACTACTCGGACAAGGCTGCTCCGCAAAAAAAATCTAGTCGATATGAGTCCCACCATACTCTATCGCCGAGTAGCCTGCATTTTCCAACCTAAAAAACCTGCACCGATAGTGAGACTAAACCCATTTATGCAGTCGGCAACTAGTGCACGTATATCAAATCGTTTAAATGCATTGGCGAACATTCTTTATGCGCAGCTTCAATAAAGCAGTTTATAAGTCCATTCGGTATTTGAAGTTGAATTGGACAGTTCTATTTTGGCATTAAAAGTGAGGCTCGTTTAAAACCTTACAAGAAATCTAATCGACTTTTTATTCGTTTGATTTTTAATTTTAATCAACATTTTATCTACGGTATAGAGCATGCTGCTATCTATAAACTTAGCACAAAATTCCAAAATTATGGAAATTAACGACACGTAGGGGTGTGTGTCACAACAAAGCGTCAGTATTTCTAATCTTTTGAATGACAAAAAGACAATTAGGCGGCTTGGGGTCATTGCTTCGGATACGCGCTTTGCTTGCGCAATGTATAATTGTAAAAGTGATATCTACCGGAAAACTTAGTAATTAGTACTCACTCACTAGCCGATACGAAAAGCAGACGTGTTGTCCAGAGGTGCACACTCTGGTTCGAATGTTACGAGTTCACGTATGGGACACGCATTATTATGACTGAGTTACCAGACAGCGCCCCTAAAATCGTCAGCACGCTATTTTTACTAATGGCTTTAGAACGATATTTTTGATTTGCCATCATTCCTCACGGCCGCGGGCGGACCCTCGTTAATGTTTATGAGTGATAGATGCGACGTAAATGTAATTTTGTCGGGACAAAATTATGATTTTATAAATATCAACGAGGTTTTTTTATTAATTGTTTTTCGATAAATTTTGCTGTAGGTATAATACATTATTGCAAGGGCAATATGACTTTGATATAAGTACTTGCTGGTGAAACACTGGGTAGTGTCTATTGTAATTTTACTAATAATAGAAAGAATGGCGTTATTTTTAATATAACTTTCCAAAGATTAATACGTACTATGGTTATATTATATTAATAATCTAAAGAACATTAAAGGTTTGGATCTCATATTAGATTTAAAATAACTATATGCAAAAAATACCGCACAGTGCTGCTTTACACCGGTTTCCTGTGAGGCCGTGGTATCACTCCGGCCGGCCCATTCAAGCCGAAGCGTGGCTCTCCCACGGTCCCAGCTTGAGCCAGCTCTATAGCATTTTTAAAGACCTATCCATAGATACCCCACACGTATAGGTTTCATGAAAAAAAAAATTGAGTTTCAGTTTCTAGTATGGAGACCCCCAATTTTATTATTTTTTCAAGTTTTTGTGTAAAAATCGTAATGCGGTTAACAAAATACATCTGTTTACCAAGTTTCAATAGTATAGTTCTTAGAAAATCGTATAGTTTCGGAGAAAAGTGGCTGTGAAATACGAACGTACGGACAGACATGACGAATCTATAAGGGTTTCGTTTTTTGCTATTTGGCTACGGAAGTCTAAAAATCCGAAATTCCGTCCTCGAACTCGAACCTTTCAATCGGAAAGCGCATGTCATTATCCAATGGGCCACCATCATTGCTCACTTATAATAATAATAATAATATCTTTCCACCGATTTCGGCTAAGACGGCTAATCTCAACGATCAGCCACTTACGCAGGATATAATTATACTGCTCAAGTGTGTTCGCAAACACAAGTTCCCCTTGTTCCCTTGCCCTCATAATCTGAAGGAACACTTGTGTGACACGACCGGTGAGGGATCGGGCGCAGGACCAACGGGTTAACGTGCTTTCCGAGGCACGGGGGTGTAAAACCACCAACTTCTAGACTCCAGGCTGACACTGAGAATTTTTTAACAGAAAAACTTAGACCTGGGGATCGAACCCGGGACCTCAAGCGCAGCCGTCGCTTTAAAGTGCGACGCACAACCCGCTGCGCCAAAGAGGCAGTCACTCATTGCTCACTTACACAAATAATGTCGTGCATAATTTAAACGATCATTTACACAAAATGGCCCCGGATTCGACTGGAACTTCCCGTTAATTATTTAACGGATCGAATCAATATGTGATACATTCGGTTAAATGCGAATTCATTGCTGCTGGAGGGGCGCCAACAGTGTTACCATTTTAGCCCTTTTGGTGCTAAATCTAGCACTATTTTTTCAAAAGTCCAAATTTTACAATTTTTCATTACCATTTGGGAATAATGGACTATGATATAGATCCACGAGCTACTTTGAAAGTTAGGACGCAGGACATAGTTTTTTTTATTATAGTGCACAAATGTGTATTTACACACTTGCGCAGTGCATTCTCTAGTCCCTTACCCTAACATTCACGGGATCAACGATGTGAGACAACCGAAGAAGGATCAGGAGCCCAATTCTCGTGCTCGTGACATTTATTTTCATACGACATTTATCACTAAAACATAGTTTTTTGTATGGCTTTTAGGTGATATCCGCCATGTTTTCAAAATATCACAAGCACGAGAATAGGGGGCCAGGAGCCCAATTATCGGGCTTGTGATATTTTAAAAACATGGCGGATATCACCTGAAAACCATCAGGCGCAGAACTAACGGCTTAATGTGCTTTCCAACGTTTTTATATTTTTTATACAACGTACGGGAGTACAAGACCACTAACTTCAAGACTTCGGGCTGACACTGAAAATTTCTTATTAGAAAAACTCAGAAAAGTAAAAATTTTTGTCCATTAAAATCAATCCGGGATTTGATTTGATTGATCAAACCGGGGACTTGGGGTCCCCGGTTTGATCCTCGGGATAGTCTTTAAAGTGACGTTAAAATATTGTTACGACTATATGTTATGTTATGCTAATATTATACACTGGTCACTGCGCCACTGAGCCAGCGATTCGTAATAACATGTTGGCAACACTGGCACCAATTAATGTTTGCGTTGCGAATGTTGCGATTGTCGTGTTCCGAGATGATTTGTGTTTGGCGCCAATAGATGGGAACAGAAGGCCCGATTCGTTATGGCATCGCTTATTACCCACACAAAAAAAGCCTGAATAGTTCTAATGTAAATGACTAGCGGTCACCCACAGCTTCACTCGCGTGGAGATGCTCCATCTTCATCCTTTCAACTATATCCAATCCTCTCCTTTTGCTTACCATCAAGCTATGGAGAGCCAATATCATGTGTCCCTATAAAAAACCCTGTGTTAAATAGTTATTTGTCAAAGTTTTGATTGGTTGTAAGGGCTCATACAGACTGTTGAGTCACCGTAGGCCTCGCCTATAAATCAACAGCGGCGAGTGGCGGAGAGTTTTTAGTGGGTAAGCCTCTGGGACATCTTTCCTAGAGGGATTCCCTCACAGGTTGTGTGTCCGGTCCTCACTCCTGGCGGGAAGGCGCCTAATTTATATTTAAATTTTTTACGAATGTGAATTTATTCGAATGTCTGAGAATTGAGTCCTTGGTTTTAAAACTTAAATTTCAAATTACGTACGTACGTCATAGGCATGCACAGGGACGTCTTTACCTTTAGTGCAGGGGGTGCGGTGCACCGGGGCGCCGGAAGTTAGAGGGCGCCGAGAGCCCCCCGCTAAACATAGAGCCTGCACCGTAAAGCTCCGCAAGGAACGGGCGCGAGTACTGATCGTTCTCTTCCTCTTAGCGTGTGATTCCCAGTTGCATCCAATGCTGTCGCGTCGAAGCCCGGGGTACGCTTGGACAATAATATAGGAATCGGGATGTCCGATAATTACAATAAAGCGACTGCCCGTAGGATGTCGAACATGTTGTAAGTGTATATAATGTTATTTTTTTATTTTTTATCTTTGTAATTATAAGTGCACAAATCTATTTTGTTTCATATAATATTTTATTTTTTACGTAATATAATTACTTTAAAATAGGGCATATATTATAAAGTTTACGCTTCATTTACCTAAGTAGATTTTAAGTTTTATTTTGTAACATAATTATTTTGCTCGTTCCATAGCTCGCTGATCGACTTTCGACTTGTGGACCAGCCGTACCATAAGTGTCCACGTTTCGGCTCCGTATGCCATGACGGGTAGGACATACTGATTGAAGACTTTCGTCTTTAGGCACTGTGGTATCGACGATACGAAGACACGACGTAGTTTTCCAAATGCTGCCCAACCTAACTGGATTCTCCTATTCATCTCATCCTCGAAATTGTTTCTACCCAATTACAAAATCTGCCCGAGGTATAAATATTTTTGCTTCGAGGACGGCACCGTGAATTGCAATCAGTTCCGGTAGAACAAATCCGAGATCGAATCCGAAATGAGGTGATCCGGCAGAGAACCAAAGTCATCGACATTGCTCACCGGATTAGCAAGCTTAAGTGGCAGTGGGCTGGCCATATTAGCCGCAGAACCGACAACTGATGGGGTAAACGAGTTCTAGTGTGGTGACCGCGTCTTAGCAAACGTAATGTAGGGCGCCCTCTGGCTAGGTGGAGGGACGGTCTGCGCAGGATGGCTGGCAAGAGCTGGATGCGAGAAGCCATTGATGGATCACGGTGGCGAACAATTGGAGAGGCCTACGTCCAGCAGTAGACTGCGATAGGCTGATGATGATAATGATTTTGAGTAAATATTGTATTTATTTATTTTTATTCCAATTTGTTCGCGCATTTTGAAACCAGGGCGCCTTATGATTGCGCCTGGGCGCTTCGTGGGTTAGAGCCGCCCCTGGACATGCGCCCTAAGCAGTTTGAAGCTCGCGTTTTCTAGTTCCACGACGCACAGTCTTAATGCAACAAGTTACCTGTTAGCAAGCATTTCACCCGTAAAATGAGTTTCGCTCGAAACTTGAGCTAAGGAAACTCGTTTATAATTTTTCAGCGCAGATTAATGAAAGCTCGCGTTTCGCCGTTTGGCAATCAGTTAGTTAGTAAGTACAGTTAGCAAAAAAACATTAGCTAAATAATGTTTTTTTTCTGTTTTCCAAAACCTTGTAAAACAAAATAAAATAAAAATAAATAAAATATATTTTTACCCTAAAATTTAAGTCTCAAACCTGTAATATATTTCTGGATGGAAATGGGAGAGTTTTTTAGTTAAAAATATGTTTAATACATTGTGAACAAAACTTGCACGCTTTTTGGGATAAAAATGTATTTTTTTATGTGATAGGTGGCAGACGAGGAGACCTGATGGTAAGCGATTGCCGCCGCCCATGGACACCCGCGAAACCAGTGAAGCCACAAGTGCGCTGCCAACCTTGAAGCCCCCTTTCTCCTGTATTAGGCCTCCGGTATCCTCACTCACACGGCCAAACAAATCACACTGCTGCTTCACGCCGGTTTTCTGTGAGGCCGTGGTATCACTCCGGTTGAACCGGCCCATTCATGTCGAAGCGTGGCTTTCCCACGGTTACGGATTCTGTATATGGGAAGAAAATTATAGTCACCCTATGATGAATGATATTATTTTTAATACGATCAGCAATTAGCGGTTTGAAAAAATTCTCAATTTTTATCCTACCTCGCATGAAAATTATGTAATAGATCATTTGAAATAGTAACATTAGTACAAGACCTTTTACCGGATGTGCGATCCGGAGGAAAGAGGGGTTTAAAGGTTGGCAGCGCATTTGTGACTTCACTGGTGTTGCGAGTGTCCATACACTTACCACCAGGTGATCCGTCTGCTCGTCTGCCACCTATAAAAATCCCGCGATACATAATTTAAAAAATATTTACTTGATCGAGAATCGAATCTGGGAACAACCACGCTTGGGAAAACATCATTACCACTGTATCCATCGAGGTCACCCACACTCTACAGCAAAATTGATTGATTTTACTGCTGACGGTCCCTGGCGTATTGTAATCAGCAGTGTTTGTAGTGTCCGGCGCGAGGTGGCGCGCGCGCTGCCGTGCGTCACACGTGTTACTAGTTCCACTTTCAATATTGATACAGCCCAAGTGGCTCTCCCATTATCACCACGGCAGGATCCCTGTTGCGTCCAAGGCTTTCGGAGTCTGTGGTACCGGGGTATTGAAAAATAAGGATAATAATAATAATAATTCTCACAACATCTCATACGTTGACCTGATTGCGTACTAAGTAGCTTAAGCACTTGTGTTACAGATATCAGACAACAGAGGAACACAAATATATACTGATATATAAGATGTATTGATGATGTTAATATATAAGATGTATCTATAGTCATCCGCGTTGTTTATAGCTTTAAAAAGGAATTAACAATAAAACACAAAAAATATTAAGTATATTCACCAAAAAACCAAACTAAAATTAATTTGTTTTGGGCTTGGGACCACGTTACCATAAACGGTTTTGATTCGCTTTCTTAACTGTGACGTCAGCCTTTTGTAAGCAAAAAAAGGTCCAGACTCGACGACAACTCACAACGGACAAACCGGGGAAGTATAAGTGTTATTTCTATCATTTAATGACATATTACTTCAATAGTGTAACGATAAAAACGTAATCATCTATATTTGACTTAAGTCAATGCAAACAATAACCTTAAAACACCTACCTACGAGGAGTTTGCAAACAGGATTGCCTTTTGGTGCACATAACCAAGATGATGACTCGCAAGGCTACCACTCAACAACTGGTAACAAAACTAAAGCGTGCCCTTGAGGAACTGAAGGAACAAAGGGAGGACAAAAACCAGCTTCTTAGGGAACGTGAAGAAAATGAGGAGGAGTCAATGAAAATAATAAACTTAAACACCCAATTAAAAACGGAAATGGCAGATATTCATACCCAGCTTATGGATGTCACTATTCAACGTGATAACCTTCTCACAATAGTCAGCAGTTTCGATGAATGCCGGAACACATACGAGCAGGCCCTATCTCGTATTCAGGACCTTGAAGTGGAGCTTTGTGACGCAAACAGGACCATCAGACTGTATGAAGAGGACAAACAATGTCAAGAGGCTTTAAACACTCACAGCCTTTATGAGGAGTTGATAGGGTCACCAACTGGGCGGGACATCTCTCATATTGATTGTCTTACTGTAAATAATAGTCATACTAAGTTCAGTAGTAAAAATAAAATTAAGAAATATATTAAAATAAATAAATACATTAAGAAAACAAATTAATTAATTAAAAGAAAAAAATGTTTTAACCAAAACATACTTTTAAGAAAGGAACGGATAGATTTAATTGATAGTTTAGAATTATATAGTATAAAATTAAAAGAAAGTAGGCTTAGGTACGAGACTGATGTTCGAGAACTGCAGACTCAGCTCGAGCGTCTGGAGAGGTCATTAGAAGTAATGACTGGAAATTATACCTCTGCCCAGCGACAGATACATGAACACATCCTCGCTGCAAACAGGTACATGGCCCAGTGCAGCTGCAATCTGGGTGCGGCAGACGAGCCCCAGGTTCCCACTGTAAGTAGCGGCACAGAGGAAGGTAAGTGCAGCCAGGGTGGCAGCCCAGCTGCCCAGTACCAAGTGCCAGATATGTCAAATATCCTGTTAGACACAAATAGGGATGTACCGAACTGTACTATGCCTACTATGACTACTACTAGTACTATAAATACAAACAATAATGTACTAGTATTTTCAGATTCAATTGGAGTTGGCTATGGTCCCCTTTTGCACAAGCAACTCAATTGTAAAATAATTAATTATTGTATGCCAAATGCATCTCTTACCCAATTAATAGATAGGGTGGTAAATTGTAATTATGATAAAGATTCAATTATCATATTAATGCTGGGGAACGGATTAAATTCAAATAAAAAGGACATCATTAAAGGGTTCTCCCGTTTAAAAGGGATTGCTGTAAAAAAAATAGTTGTTTGTGCCTTCCCATTTTCTAGGCACTACTTATCAGAACAAAATAACAGTATTCACATATTGAATACTACATTATATAATTTAGTTACTAGTCATAGCGACAACTTTGTGTTTTTTGACACAAATAAATTTATTAATTATAAGTTGATAGTGACTGGCAAAAAGTTTTATTTGCCTTATAATGTAAAAAAAGAACTAGCTACTTTGTTAGCATTTAATATAAATAATATATATAGGCAGACTTTGGAAATTATTCCAAACAATTTAAATTTAAGTTTAAGACAATAGAGGACGCCTCTAGCAATTTATTGACCAGGGAAGATAATTTAAAACTTATTCACCAAAATATACAGGGACTTCCTGGTAAAGAACTAGAACTAGAATTATTTTTAGAAGAAATAAATGTTGATGTACTATGTCTCACCGAACATTGGTTAAATCAACATCAATTAATTGTTACTATTAATAATTATAAAATTATCAGTTCGTTCACGAGAGACTCTGCAATAAGAGGAGGGTCACTCATTTTGTTAAAAAGTACTCTTAAATGTAAACAACGTAAAGATATTGAGTCACTATCTATAGAACGAACTATTGAAATTTCGTGTGCAGAGCTGGAGCAGCATATCATTGTCTGCGTTTATAGACCCCCTTCTGCAAATTACGACTCATTTGAGACTAGCATGGAAGAAGTCCTGAGAAAAGTATGTGCAACTAGTAAACAAGTTATCGTGTGCGGTGACTTTAATATTAACATCCTGGAGAATTCGCAGAACTCAATTAGGTTTCTGAATCTTTTTAAGTGTTTCAATCTGGTGCACCTCTTCAATGAACCTACGAGAATCACCCCCACTTCAGCTACATGCTTGGACAACATATTCTGTGATTGTATTGTAGGGGAGAAATCTATAATAAATTTCATAAACTCTGATCACAGTGGTCAGCTGGCTGTTATCGACTGTCATCGAAATGATCCGTCTACAAGTATTACATGTAGGCCTATTACAAAAAGACGTATAGATAAATTCAAAGATAATATTTATAATAAGGTATCCTTAATGCCTGGTAATAAAAATAGTGTCGACCAGTTGTATGAAAGCCTTTTCGAAATTGTTGAAAAGGAATTTAATGATATTTTTACAAAAAAGACCATTAAATTAAACAGTTCTAAAAATAAATTTAGTGACTGGGCCACTACAGGGATTCACATAAGCAGGAGAAAATTGTTTGAATTATATAATATTAAAGCTAATTCACGTGATCCTGCGATAGTTGAATATGTTAGAAATTATTCTAAGTGCTTTAAGAAAGTATGTGCAGTTGCTAAATCTAACTACATTAAAAACAAAATAAGTAAAGCAACTAACAAAAGTAAAATCACGTGGAACATCATCAACAAAGAGACTTGTAAAAATAAAACACAACAACACAAGTTCTCTCTAAAAATCAATGGCAAATGTCTTGACTCTGATACTGAAGTGGCAAATGCATTTGAGTCATTCTTCACTAATATACCAGTGGCAACAACAAGTACATTAAATTCAAGTTCGTATCTTGCTATCTCATTACTTAAAGCAAATGTTGCCGAGTGTCAAACGCCTTTCAAATTTAACCATGTAACCTCCGAGATAATAGTTAAAACTTTCAAAGATCTGAATATGAAAAAAACTGAAGATCTTTGGGGAATATCAGTAGAAATTTTAAGAAATATAATACTAGTTATTGCACCCCATTTGGCAACGATATTCAACAGATGTATTGATGAGGGTCAGTTTCCTAGCTTAATGAAGTACAGCAAAATCATACCGTTATTTAAATCAGGTGAAAAAAGTGACCCTTCTAACTTTAGGCCTATTTCTATATTACCAGCACTGAGTAAAATTTTTGAAAAAGTCATATTCGTTCAGTTGCTGTCTCATTTTAAAGTTAACGACTTACTTCATAGTAAACAATTTGGGTTTACCAAGGGTAAGTCAACCACTGACGCAGGAGTTGCACTTATTAAGTATATTTTTGATGCATGGGAAAACAAACAGGATGCAATTGGTGTTTTCTGTGACCTCTCGAAGGCGTTTGATTGCGTTGAGCATCAAACATTATTGTTGAAGTTAGCTCACTATGGTGTTCTAAATAATGCATTAAGTTTGATAAATTCTTACTTATCAGATAGACTTCAGAAAGTCAGTGTCAATGGAACTGACTCTTCAGGCGCCCCTCTATTAATGGGAGTGCCCCAAGGATCAATATTGGGACCTCTGCTCTTCCTAATATACATAAATGACCTCCCTTACTTTGCACAAGATCTTTGTGAAGTAGTGTTATTTGCTGATGATACCTCGTTGATTTTTAACGTTGACCGTCGAAAAGATACGTTTGACGACGTAAATGACACCCTCTCACAAGTGCTACATTGGTTTACAACTAACAACTTGCTTTTAAATGCCAAGAAAACCAAATGTGTAAAATTCACTATGCCCAATGTAAAGCAGGTCAACACTAACATCGTTATGAATAATGAACACATTGAAGTTATTAATTCGACAATTTTCTTAGGTATTACACTGGATGCCAAACTTCAATGGAATCCACACTTGGCAGCCTTGGCGGGAAGACTTAGTTCCGCCGCATATGCGGTTAAGAAGATCAGACATCTGACTGATATTGAAACCGCGAGACTGGTTTATTTTAGTTATTTTCATAGTATAATGTCATATGGTCTTTTGTTGTGGGGGTCGGCGGCTGAGATACAAACTATTTTTGTATTGCAGAAGAGGGCCATCCGCTCCATATACAACCTTAGGCCTCGCGATTCGCTGAAAGAACTGTTTAAGAATATCGACATTTTAACTGTAGCTTCCCAATACATTTTGGACTGTATTTTGTACGTGCGTAAGAACATTGATATTTTTTCTAAAAAATCTGATTGTCATGGTTTTAACACTAGAAATAAACACAATCTCGCGATTCCAAATCTGAAGCTCCAAAAGATTAATAGTTCATTTGTTGGACAAAGTATTAAAATCTACAATAAGTTGCCACAAAATGTAATTGAGTTACCAACGCATAAATTTAAATCCCACGTGAAAACCTGTTTAATGAGTAAAGGATACTATAAAATTGTAGATTACTTAAATGATAAGGATTCGTGGACATAATGACCTCCGTGCCTGCACACATGTAGTAATTTTATAAATATTTACTGAAATCACTATTATTATATAATTAATCAATTTTAATAAATTAGGCTTAGCAGCATTTATTATTGTATACAAATTGATTAAGTATTGATTAATCAAACAATTGACAAGATGCTAACCACCTACTATTGTACACCTCGTCCTGCAGTTTATTAGTATTGGATTAAGTACTCTGTGACCTATGAGGGGAACCTAAGTAGTCATGCTCACTCAAATGTCTCTGAGGTGGTGGCGTTATGTGGCGGGTCATTACATTCCCTCTAATATGGTTGAGTGAAATGATGGCTGACACATACGTCATACTTGTGAACAGGTGCCACCTTTGGGGACTGGTCCTCTTCGGTTTACCTCATATTTAGCTTTTAATTTGCTTCATTCTATTTTGTGTTGCATTAGACTGTATGACTTGGTATGAGGATAATAAACCATTGTAAAAAAGTTGGCGATTAAAAAGAGTAACTGGCGAGTTTCTTGCCGGATCTTCTCGACCAGAAACAACTTTCCGAGCCGGTGGTAGAATCGCATTATGTTTATTTATTTCTTTAGTATATTTTATGTATCAACATATATATGTATTAACATGTAAATTATTACATAAGTACTTATAAATAGTTTTAAATCATTCAAATGTATGACGATTTGTAAGTGCTGTGTACAAGCCTATGCAAATAAAGAATTATTTGATTGATTGATTGATTGATTGACATTGTGTTCTATCTATGCAGGACGCTAATTATATATCAAATATATTATGTGCTATTGAATTTCGAAGTGGGCTGGTCATATTAGCCGCAGAACTGACAGCCGTTGGAGCCGTAAAGTTCTTGAGACCGCGACTCGGTAAGCGTAGTGTAAGACGCCCGTCGACAAGATGGGATGATGACATTCGAAGGCTGGCTGGTGTGGGCTGGATGAGAGTGGCCGAAAATCGGGAGAAGATCTATGCCCAGCAGTGGACGAGTGTGGGTTGCTGATGATGATGATAATGATCGAATTTCCTTCTTATTTACACAAGGTTGACGTCACTCGAATGATTCGACGCCATATTGCTGATTGAAGGGTTTTTGACAGATTAAATAATTTTATAATGTATTTCTTAACGAAATATTCATAATAAATGAAAATAAATATTATTTTTAGGGTTCCTATACACCAGTAAATAATATGAGTATTTTTTTCAAAACAACTCAAATAGTCTATTACAATGAAACGACTGCTATCTGACTTTCACAACCCATAGGGGAAATTTAGTTACAACACTGCGTGTCATATTGATCATCATCTCAGCATAGAATTCCCGGTTGCATCCCTAGCCATCGCTTCGTAGCCTAGAGTATGCTTGGACTTGTCTTGGTAAGCCTGGTAATAACCATGACCGTGGTAGAGCCACTCTTTGGCATAAATGAGCCGGCTCCACCGGATGATACCACGGCCTCACAGAAAACCGGCGTGTAGCAGCACTGTACTGTGTTTCGCTGCATGAGTTAAGTTACCGGAGGCTCAATTCGGAGGAAAGAGGGGTTCAAAGATTGGCAGCGCACTTGTGACTCCACCGGTGTCGCGGGTGTCCTCCATGGGAGGCGGCAATCGCTTACCATCAGGTGATCCGTCTGCTCGTCTGCCACCTATCACATAAAAACTATGAAGTGGCTGCCATCTGATCTTCGCATCACTTCGAAAAGGTTGGGAACTCACGGGGGCTGCCTGCCTAGTGAATGATGGAAATATGAAAAATCCAGTGGTGCATGCTACAAACCTACAACCTCTGGAGGTACAAGTTTTTATTCACTGAGCTACTTCTGTATTCTGTATTTATATAGTTAGCAATTTTAGCAGCGCTCAGTTCACGAGTTGCAAATGTGGACGGAAAATTCACTCCCTCATAGCACATACAGGGTGTATCTGTTAACATTTACATCCCATTAACCACGTGTTCGACTAATCATTCGGAACAACACTTTTTCTACGACTTTTCGAAATTCGTCGAAAATTTTTTCGACTCTCCATAGAGAATGACCAAGTCACGTGACTGACTTTGTATGAAAAGTTGATTTTTTTTATGCAAATTTTCAAAAGTCAAAGAACAAATGTTGTTCAGAATAGTTGGTAGAACACGTGGTTAGGGGGATGTAAATATTCACAGATACACCCTGTATACAGCCACGAGCGAAGATGTAATGTTACCACACCGCGCGATGTTGCTTGAAACATCTGCTATAGATGGAAAGGCCTATAATGATGTTTTTTTTTATTATTATGGCTCTACCCGAAGATAATTCGCCAATGTCAAGTAACTTATTGAGAATTCTCACAACATCTCATACATTGACCTGATTCCGTACTAAGTAGCGTAAGCACTTGTGTTACAGATATCAGACAACAGAGGAACACAATTATATACTTAAATACATATATTACACCCAGACACTGAACAAACATAAGTGTTCATCGCACGAATGTTTGTCCAGGGTGGGGATCGAACCCCACGACCTTTGGCGTAAGAGGCAGGGTCACTACCAATTGCGCGATCCGGTCAGTAGTCAGAGAATAAGTAGGTAGTCAACAGTCAAAGCCACAGTCACTCAATAAAACGCCGGTGTTTTACGTTTTATCGACCTACGGATTCATCGGATATCACTCTAAAAGCAATCGCAGGTTTTAAGACTTTATTTGGTCCAAGCAAGTTGTCACGAGACGACTCACTCGACACACAATAGCAGTGTTAAAAACGATACAATCAAACGATTCTTATTATTAGGATCACTTTGCGGTACTTCACTGCACAAATAAACACCAAATTTGAACACGAAAAACCACTAGACACTAATTTAAAACCTTTGAATTGCATCAACCCATGCGGCTTGTTTTAGCCCTACCCGCCGAATCTATAATGATGATGATAATAGTTTGCTAAACAGAAAACGTTTGACAAAAGGACGATTAGGTACTTACATATTGACATAATATCTACAGGCAAGCACTTAAGAATCATATAAAATTCTTTGTATGGCACGGCATCTTTCTATTCTACTTTACTCTAATCTACTTGGACAGATGATTCTAAACTTCTTTGTATCGCAGATTCCCTTTTGATTTTTGACCTTATGCATGGACTAAGTATGTCTAGTCTATGCCTTACCCGGCTCCAAAAGGTAGATATCACCTTATGTCCTGTAGACATTTTTTCGGCTCAATAAGCCGTCCAATCCCGAAAGTAGACTACCCCCAAAGAAAGCCAACCATGCCGGTCCTACGCAGACTGGATCCCACTTACACCAGCCGGCAGACGAGCAGATAGTTCACCTGATCGGTAGGTAAATATAACAAATCTAAGTATTATAATTAAAAGTGCAGTCGCTTCATTGTAATAGGCTATTTGACTTGTTTTGAAAAACATTCTCATATTATTTACTGGTGTATATGAACCCTAAAGCGCCGCCTATGGGCATCTCATGTGGAGTCACAAGTGCGCTTTCAACTCCTCTAATTGGGCCTCCTGGGCTGCGTTTGAGGTTCGGGGTTCGATTCCAGCGTTGGACCGAAATTTTCACCTGAGGTTTTCGGTAAAAAATTCTCAGTATCAGCCCAGGGAGTCTGGAAGTTAGCGTTAGGTTATGAAAATGCAATTCCTTTGCTAGCATAAATTCCCGCCAATTGAGCTTGACATTGACATTTGTATCTTCCATCTTGAGACGCAAGCAGTGGCCGTGTGTTCGATTCCCGCACTACCACAAATGTTTGTTGTTGAAACAGATATTCTTGTTGGGTCTGGGTGTTTGTGGTATAGTCGTTGTTACTGGAGTCCATAGTACAAGGAAAACCTTAGTTTGGGACCAGGACAATGTATAAGATGTTATCTCAATTTATTTATTTATCTTTCTCTTGTTTTTCGTCAATGAATAAATGGTTTCAATTATGAAAAGTATTATTTTTGAGCCTCACTTTAATAAATATACTTGAGCTACCACGTAGCAATATATGCGACCCCTCCCCATTGGCGCTTTCTTTTTTTTATTTATGAGAGGTGGCAGACGAGCAGACGGATCACCTGATAGTAGGCAATTCCGCCGCCCATGGACACCCGCAACACCAGTGAAGTCACAAGTGCGCTGCCAACCTTTTCCCCTTCCTCCCCATTGGGCCTCCGGTAACCTCACTCACACGGCGAAACACAGCGCAGGCGTTGCTTCACGCCGGTCTTCTGTGAGGCAGTGGTATCACTCCGGTCAAGCCGGCCCATTCATGCCTAAGCGTGGCTCTCCCACATTTAACTGTTCTGTTCTCTGTTCGGCTAATGAAGGCCCTCCATCAAACCTACATGATTGCGTTAGGTACTAGTAGGTATCGAGCAGTTCTCAAGTTACAGGTCCCACCGGCCTTAGGTCTTTTTCTGGAAACAAGCAATATCGGACATTTATCCACCATGTAATCACGCCGCGATGAGGGTTGCCATCAAGTATTAGCCGTCGGAAGTGTTTCCCGACGGCTACGACTTAGGGACCTTCAAGAGAAGAGCGTACTCCTTTTTAAAAAGGCCGGCGACGCATAAGCGATCTCTCTGATTTCGCGGATGTTAATGGGCGGCGATGATTGCTTTCCATCAGGTGACTCGCTTGCTCGTTTCTCGCCACTAGCATAAAAAAGTATTCATTTTCGCACTTTCACAGCTGAAACCTTTCAATAAGGCCAAGCTACCGGAGACGTTGGAACAGCTCAGGAGAGAGGGAGGTTATTCGTGAGAGAATCTTGCTTCGGCATGAAAAGGCCGAATTAACCGGAATTATACGGCACTAACATCACAGAAAACCGGTGTGAAACAGCACTGTGCTGTGTTTAAAAAAAATTTTAAAAATAAAATAATTTATTTTTCACTTATAAGTACAACTTAAATCTTAAATTCTATTTATACTAAAATTAACATTCTTATATTCGTACCTGAAATAGGTATTTCAGACAGAAAAGTAAAAAAGAAGGCCTTATATAACTAAGTTTAAGCCAAATCCCTAATAAAACAAAACAAAAACAAATTCAAATGTATAACGAAAGCAAATTAGAATAAATTACTATCAATAAAAATAATTTAACATTGGACTTTCAAAAATTCCTCTGTGTCTTCTTAGGACATGTTCTATTGGTGCTCAGAATACAGTTTATGCACACCATTCGAACTTTTACAGTAGAATCGGAATATTCGTATGCGAACTACCACACGGAAAAAGTTCGAGTGGCCTGAGATTAGTGCCCCTGATCGTTAATGTTATCGGATAAAAATCTAGTGCGAAAAAACTAGAACTTGTTGCGATAGCAATAGACTATCGATAGTATCGTGATGCTATCGTGACCTCGAAAATCAGTCATACTATCGATAACCCTATCGAAAATATCGTCAAAGGCCGATATTTTATCGATAGTACCGTTTGGAACAGTGGCAGTGAACGCTGCCTCTGGTGCAAGTGTTGCGACCCCGCACAGTAAAAAACATTTGTGTGCATGAACATATCTGTTTGTATTGGTCTGGGTGTTTTCTATGTATTATAAGTATGTATTTACAAAAGAAAAGTATTATGTGTATATATTTGTAATCCTACTGTTGGTTCTGATATCCATACCACAGGTGCTTGAGCTACCTATCTCGGAGTCAGATCAATGTAGGTATGTGATGTTGTGAAATATTTATTATTATTGTTATTATTATCGATTGATAAGAATATCAAATATTATTCCTATTGTAATAATTTAATAAATTATTGAAGCTCATTGTACATAATAATTACTTTAAAACCTAATCATAATTTAATTTTACGATTTATGAAAACAAGATCAATGTATTTAAGACTAAGTTACGTTATTATTTTGTATAAAGTCATGTTAACCGCTTTTTATTGGCTGACCGTTGTCAGCCAATAAGACGACAGCAAGTAGTAGTGGTGGGGAGCCTTCGTTAGAGGCGTTTTCTTCTGGTACGGCAGTGGTGCTCGAGTCGTCAAAGCGTTAACATTGCTAAGCTAAGTCACGGCCCGTCGCTACGGGAATTGAAAAAATGTTATCAAGTGATAAATAATTAAATTTGTTGAAGTGCAAAGGAGTTTTAAAACTTTAACCTATTCCCTTCTGAGATTGCGAAATAGTATTTCCACATCTCAGAAGTGGGATTACGCCCACACAGCATCAGAAAGTTGTGTTTTTGCTTGCCGAGGTAAATCATGGGAAGAAACAAGGACGGACGACAGAGACGGTCCAAGGCCAGGGGTGGTACCCCGCCTTGTCACCATGTTGCGGTGTCCGGCGAAGGAAAGTCTCGCAGCCGTAGTCAGTCGCGAGGCCGTACACCGTCCCGCTCTCCACGAATGCGCCGCAGTCGACGACGGTCTCTCTCGAGGCGGTCGAGGCAGTCAAGGAGCTCAAGGTCTACTTCGCGGCAGCCAGAACCACGTGAGCAGTTAAGATATCGTAATTCTAAAGATCGACGGTTAGCATCAGCGTCTAGGTCTAGGTCTCGCTCGCCTATAAAAAGACAATCAAATGGGCGCTCTAGTAGCGTCGATGAAATCCAGAATATGTTTTTTAAGAAGTTTCTCGATGTCATGAATAATGTAAGGTCAGGTGGTGACAGCGATAGGTTTCCAGTCCTAAATGTAGTGCCGGAATTCAACCCTCATAATAAGGAACAGACTATAGATTCGTGGATTCACAAAGTAGACGAGTGTGCACAGATATACGGTTGGAATGATAGGCACCTGCCTATCATTCCAACCGTATATCTGTAACCGTAACCGTAACCGTCAGTTCACTATGCAATGCCAAAGCTCACCGGCGTAGCAAAGACCTGGTATCAAGGGCAACCTTCACTCTTACATACTTGGTTGGAATGGAAAACACTACTTCGTGAAAACTTCCCTACCCGGGAAAATTATGCAGATTTGTTACAAGAAATGTTAAATAAAAGGGTACGTTATGGGGACGCTTTAGACCTGTACTACTATTCGAAAATGAACCTTTTAAATAGATGCGAAATCACGGGTAGACGCGCAGTAGATTGTTTGTTGGCAGGTATTGACGATAGGAATGTACGTGTTGGTGGCCAAAGTGCCGGTTTCACTGAACCTGAACAAGTACTCAAATTCTTGAAATCTATTAAAGTAGGTAATGACAAGGGTAAAGTCGACGCAGGTAGGAACAGAGATAGGGATAGGCGAAATCAAAATCAAACCTACAATAATGCGGATAAATTAACTGACAAAGCGGCCTCCACTTCACAAATACATGGACACAGAATGACTTGTTATAACTGTAATGAAAAGGGACATCCATTCTTTCGTTGCCCAAAACCAAAGCTACACTGTACAAATTGCAGATTATTAGGTCATGCATCAGCGGATTGCCCAAAATTGAAACAAAATGTTTCAATGGAGGACAAAAGTAGCAAAATATTGAAGGTAGATACTGGACATAACACTAGTCTGAAATATAAAATGCCTATTAAAATAAATAATGTACTATCGAGTTGTGTGGTTGATTTGGGCAGCGAAGGTACCCTAATACAGCTGAGTGAGGCAAAACGACTGAACCTTCAGTGGCAGAAAGTAGCTGGCCCTTTGCTTAAGGGGATTGGGGAAGTCACTCTCCTTCCCATAGGGCTCTTGTACGCTACAGTGGAAATTCAAGGCATCGTAGAGAATAATGTTCACATCTTAGTGGTCGATGATCACGTTATCCCATGTCCACTTTTATTAGGACATACTTTTACAGAGCGTCCTACCATCAAGATTATAAAAACTGACACAGATGTGATATTTCAAAAACTTGAGCCTTACAAATCTACAAAATACTCTTTAATTTGCACGCATGAGACTGTTTTAGGCGTAGACGAAATGAAACCGATCCCAATAAAATGTTCAAACTATACGGGAAATATCTACATTCATGGGAGCGTTAGACATAAAAATAATTACTTATTGCCTGGGGACGAACATTACTTATTGCCTGGGGAATACAACATAAAAGAAGGAACAGGAAGTGTCCTAATTCAAAACGTAGGTAATTCTGAGTTAACACTTAAAACCGGAGAATTAATTACTAGAGGCCATTCTGTAGACAAACTATGTATTAATTACGCCGATATTAGTATAGATAAACCCGAAACGAAGATAAATTATGGGGATAAGTTATCCTTACCCCAAAGGGATGCCCTACGTCAGTTGCTTGACAAATACAAAAATAGCTTCTCAACCAGTTTAAAGGATCTAGGGTTCACAACGGGGACGGAAATGGTAATAGAATTAACCGACTCTGATCCGGTGGTATACCGTCCCTATCGGTTATCGTACTCGGAGCGCCAACAAGTTAAAACCATGGTTCAGGATATGTTGGACAGTAACATTATAAGGGAGTCTAACTCACAATATGCTAGTCCCATTGTATTAGTGAACAAGAAATCTGGTGAAAAGAGATTATGTGTCGACTATCGAGCGCTAAACCGTAAGACAAAACGCGAACACTGTCCACTACCTAGAATTGAGGATCAACTGGATAGGCTTAAAGGTAGCAACTTGTTCATTACCCTTGACCTGTCATCGGGATATTATCAGATCTCGATTGCAGAGCGTTCTCGCGCGGTTACAGCTTTCGTGACCCCAGATGGTCAATATGAGTACAACAGAATGCCTTTCGGCTTAGTGAACGCGCCGTCCGTGTTCCAACGTATGATGAACAAAATAATTCAGAGCTCCCCGGTAAGCGAATATACAAGCGTATACATGGATGACATTATTATTTGTTCAAAATCGTTTGAGGAAGGTCTACGATGCTTAGAGGAGGTGCTAAAGCTACTCGCTCAGAATGGACTAACACTGAACTTGAGTAAGTGTAACTTTTTTTTTGACAAAATCGATTATCTCGGATACGAGGTTAGTGCAGAAGGTGTAAGACCAGGGACTACCAAGACTAAGGCCATATCTGAATTTGCTGCTCCAGCCAATGTCCACGAGGTTAGGCGGTTTTTAGGGTTGGCTAGCTTTTTCAGAAGATTCGTCAAGGGATTTGCGGTCATCGCACGACCTTTGACGGCTCTTCTGAGGAAAGATGCCCCGTGGCGTTGGGGACATGAAGAAACTGAAGCATTCAGTACTCTGAAAGAGGCATTAATTGTAAGGCCAGTCTTAGCCCTCTACGATCCGGCAGCCGACACTCAACTCCATACCGACGCTAGCAAAATTGGTGTTGCCGGGATCCTAATGCAAAAGGATTCTAATAACGCGTTACGACCGATAGCATACTATAGTAGGCAGACGACTGCAGACGAACAGAAGCTGCACTCGTATGAGCTTGAAACCCTAGCGGTAATCTCTTCCTTAAGCAAATTTAGAGTTTATCTGTTGGGGTTGAAGTTCACAATCGTCACGGATTGCAACGCTCTTCGTACCACAATGACCAAACGGGATTTGATACCAAGAATTGCCCGTTGGTGGTTACAATTTCTGGAATACGACTGTGAGATAGAATACAGAACAGGGGAGAAAATGGCTCATGTCGATGCCTTGAGCAGAAGCCCTTCCACCAACGAGCAAGACTCTAGTCACATACTAGACATCCTTGTAGTCGGTACGGACGACTGGCTTACGACGTATCAACAGTCCGATGATGAGATAAAGCGTATAGCGGATACACTAAAGGACCCTAAAACTAAAGAGACGAGCGAAATCTTTAAAAACTATAAAATGGTCAACGATCGCGTCTATCGGGTTCTTGATGACTCTAACATTCGCTGGCTGGTACCGCGAGGAGCGAGGTGGCATTTGTTGAAAGCCAACCACGATGACGTTGGACACTTTGGTTTCGACAAAACTCTAGCACGCATCAAGTCGCACTACTGGTTCCCGAAAATGAAGCGTTTCATAAAAAAGTATGTGGCTGCATGCGTAGAATGCGCACATCATAAGTTACCGAGTGGGAAAAAGGTAGGAGAATTGCACCCAATTCCGAAGGTGGAGATCCCCTTTGACACTATACACGCAGACCACTTAGGACCCTTCATTAAAACTAAACGTAGTAACACCTACATTTTGGTAATAGTCGACGCCTTCACAAAATTTGTCAACCTAACCGCTGTTCGTAACACTAAATCAACAACAAGTATCAAAGTTTTCCGGGATCATATTAGTTATTTCGGCACACCCAATCGTCTAATCACTGACCAAGGTACTAGTTTTACTAGCAGTGCTTTTAAAAATTTCGCCAAATCTATCGGTATAAAGCACATACTCAACGCTGTTGCGACACCTAGGGCAAATGGCCAAGTGGAGCGGTACAATCGCACTATCTTGGCCGCTCTGGGAGCTATGAACCATAATAAACCTAATGGAGTTTGGGACGAAAATCTGCCTGAAATACAGTTAGGTATCAATACCACTATTCACTCGACCACGAAGAAAACTCCGACGGAACTGCTATTTGGTCGAACGGTTACGAATCCATCACAGGGCAGATTTAATGAAATTATTTCGGAAACCGTCTCTAGTCAAACGTCATTGTCGGATATAAGATCTGAAGCGAGCAAACTAATTCAGGAACAGCAGGCAAGGGCAAAAGAAACTTACGACAAGCATCGTAAGGGTGATGTAAAGTTTAACGAGGGGGATTTAGTCAGAGTTGTTCGCGCGACAGCTGGAATAGAGGGACAATCAAAAAATTAGAACCGAAATGTCGAGGGCCGTACCGGATTAAAAAGGTACTCCCGAACGACCGATACATAGTAGAGGACACCCCAATCACAAGAAAGGGTAAGCGCTACGAAGCAATCGTAGCAGTGGACAAAATATTTCCCTGGCTATCCGTCATCCAATCTGTTTCTTCTTCTGATGATGAATTGCCGGACAATGTCGATTCCACACTAAACGAGTCTGAGTAATCTATTGCTTACGCTGGCCTTCCCTGTCACTACAGAACCATTTGTATACGTTACATAGATGGATATCCTTTGTTGCACAACAAACAAAAAAAACATCTTAATAAACAACATTTTAATGAACACTTATTTAATAAGATTATAAAGTTAGTAGTCATGATCATGGATATTACAAAAGGTGATAATAGTCGGTAACGGTCATTGTCATGGACCGGACTATTTCAATGTTTATATTGATTGCTGGTAACGGTCAACGTCATGGACCGAGCATCTTATGAACAAGGTTTAAAGAAGTCAAGTATTACTTACTCTAGGAAAGTTTCAAGTAAATTGCCGGTAACGGTCAGCGTCATGGACCGGGCAAGTTATCAAAGTTAAAAGAATTTAAAATTCTAAGCTCAATGAACTAGAACGATTGTAGTCATTATAATAACTTTAATAATATGAATTCATTATGTACTAATATAATCAAATAAAAGGAGAACATGTTTGAATATTTTGGAAACACTGATATCCTTATACATTGTTAATATATCTAAGTTATACACTATTCTAATTATAACTTTAAATAATTAATACAACAGGCTATCCATCATAATAATATAATATTAAACAACACAATATCTATTTAGTCATTGTAACGAAGGGTCTCGTTACATCATGACGGATGGCCGAGTTGTAATAATTTAATAAATTATTGAAGCTCATTGTACATAATAATTACTTTAAAACCTAATCATAATTTAATTTTACGATTTATGAAAACAAGATCAATGTATTTAAGACTAAGTTACGTTATTATTTTGTATAAAGTAATGTTAACCGCTTTTTATTGGCTGACCGTTGTCAGCCAATAAGACGACAGCAAGTAGTAGTGGTGGGGAGCCTTCGTTAGAGGCGTTTTCTTCTGGTACGGCAGTGGTGCTCGAGTCGTCAAAGCGTTAACATTGCTAAGCTAAGTCACGGCCCGTCGCTACGGGAATTGTAAAAAAGTTATCAAGTGATAAATAATTAAATTTGTTGAAGTGCAAAGGAGTTTTAAAACTTTAACCTATTCCCTTCTGAGATTGCGAAATAGTATTTCCACATCTAGATCGATAAATATCGATACTATCGGAACAAACACAATAGATAGTTTTGCTTTATCGATAGTCGAAAATTGTACGATACTATTGCTTGCCTTTAAAAGCTAGATTCAAAATCTCATGGATGACTTTCACTCGTTATGATTTCTGTCAATCAAAGCGGCAGCGCCATCAAAACTACGTTTATTGTTATGACTGATTTAACAATTAGGACTAGGATTAGTGGAATATTATTATTACACTATTTAATTTACATGAGAATGCTCACTCCGTTTAATATAGTTGTTTATTCGTAGGCTCTTTCATAAACATTGAACATCTTGTATGTTGGTGCCCTGGTGTTACCAACCAGTTTACATGTGATTTTCCATTCCAGTCGATATTATCGAAATATGTCGATTGTAAATAAAACAAAACTATCGATACTATCGATACGCGTCGAAATATCATAAATATCACTTTAAATTATAATACTTCGATTTGTTACATTTACCCTATCTAAGCATAATTGATACGCACACAATAAAATAATTCAATCTTGACCTTGAGACAACCCGTGTACGCAATAACCCAGACAGATCGTGAAACATTTCATTTTCTGAGAATAATAATACAGCCGAACAATATGAAAGTGCTAAATCATTCTTGAAAACGTTATGTCTTACCAACGCCATTTCTTATTCAATAGCTCGATTCCACAAATCAATTGGCGCAGCCCTACCCGCTTATTCCCCACACGCAACACACAACTCTAACACAAAATACATTTCAATTCTTTATTGAATCCCCTTGCCCCAGCTCCCCGTAACTTAAGGCGACGGGTAGCCCTAACTAGCGACACCATATGTTTTTAATTGTTAGCTACTAAACCGGATCTATTTTTAACAATTACGGGGTTACAACCTCTCGGCAAACACTTATACTATTCATTAATTGTGCACGCGCACACGCACACGCACACGCACACACGCACACACTCACACGCACACACACACACACACACAAACACACATACACACACACACACAAACACACACACACACACACACACACACACACACACACACACACACACACACACACACAATATTTTCTCCAAATTTAAATTTACACATTTTAAGTTTTATTGTAACTTTTTTCGATTTGTTAGCCGAACACATTTTCTTTCTGGTAATCGTAAAATCAACCTCCACAGGACAGGCATTGCCTAACCATTGTTTGGGGGTCAGTTTCGTGTTATTCTGTGAAATGTTATATTGGCGATAAATATATTTTCATTTTCATTTTCAATTAACCATGCACAAATGTTGGGTCCGTTTTTGTATGCGAAAAATTTATTACCGCCAAAAGCGGCCACTTTTAGCGTGAATCAATTTTTGGGTACAAATGTTGGGTCCGCATTTGTGAATGGTTATTTAATAAATAGTATGTGTTTGCCGAGAGGTTGTGACCCCGTAATTGTTTAAAATAGATCCGGTTTAGTAGCTAACAATTAAAATCGATTGGCGTCGCTAGTGTGCCCTACCCGTCACCTTAACTCCCGACAGGCCGTCGTAAAGAGTGGCGTATCGCTACCGGACAATACGATAACTATTATTAAGAGAGAAAAACTTTTCCTAGATTACCTGAGAGGTCGCCACCGTCCTTGAGTAGTAATACGAAGTCGTTTGCTCCAACTAAATAAATTATTTTAAATAGTAAAAAGTCAACAATTCATAGATATATTTAGCAATCACTCCAATAACCAAGTTATATTTAATGCCAAAAACAAGAGCAATAGCGCTCGAAATTGAAGAATATCATGTGTTCGTGATGTTTGGGGTAACTGTATTGAGGCGACGGGTAGGGCACATTAGCGACCCTAATCGATTGTAATTTTTAGCTACTAAACCGGATCTACTTTAAAGAATTTCAGGATTACAATCTCTCGGCAAACACTTACTATTTATTAAATGTTAATTTCTCACAACATCTCATACATTGACCTGATTCCGTACTAAGCAGCGTAAGCACTTGTGTTACAGATATCAGACAACAGAGGAACACAAATATATACTTAAATACATATATTACACCCAGATACTGAACCAACACAAGTGTTCATCGCACGAATGTTTGTCCAGGGTGGGGATCGAACCCACGATCCTTGGCGTAAGAGGCAGGGTCACTATCAATTGCGCCATCCGGTCAGTCACTAATAAATTAACCATGTTAACTTAATTAATTAAACCAAATTAACCAATTCTTAAATGTAAATAAATTAACCATGCACAAATGTTGGGTCCTTTTTTGTACGCGATAAATTTTTCGCATACGCGTTGGACCCAACATTTGTGCATCGTTATTTAATAAATAGTATAAGAGTTTGGCGAGAGGCCGTAACCACCAAATTGTTTCAAATAGATCCGGTTTAGTAGCTAAAAATTAAAATCGATTAGCGTCGCTAGTGTGCCCTACCCGTCACCTTAAGTCCCGGCAGGCCGTCGTAACGAGTGGCGTATCGCCACCGGACAATACGATAACTTTTATTAAGAGGGAAAAACTTTGCCTAGATTACCTGAGTTCAAATACGAGGGCGCCGGGACAAAGGAACGAAGTTCTATTTAGAGATATAGTTACCTATAAATAAGTAGTGTAGTTACCTATAAGTTTACCATGGGAGAGCCACGCTTCGGCATGAATGGGTCGGCTCGACCGGAGTGATACCACGGCCTCACAGAAAACTAGCATGAAGCACCACTGTGCTGTGTTTCGCTGCGAGAGTAAAGGTACCGGTGGCCCAATCCGGAGAAAGGGGAAAGGGGGTTAAAGGCTGGCAGCGCACTTGTGACTACACTGGTGTCGCGGGTGTCCATGGGTTACGGCAATTGCTTACCAACAGGTGATCCGTCTTCTCCCTATATCATAAAAAGAAAGAAAAAAGTAAGTAAATTGATCACCACATGATAATAATTTGTGTTTTATAACATGACCATTAATTAATGAAAAATAATAAAAAAAAAATACATAAAAAAGGTAGAACCATTAGACTTAAGATGTTGGATGGATGGAAGAACATAAATATAGTCACCCCACGTTTGGGTTTTTGGCCTTTTTGGCACCTTATGGCAAAAATTGGAAATCACGCTTTTTTGACAATTTTCCATAGAAAAAAACGTTAAACAACGCCCCCCTGTCAATGTTACTGAAAAGGCTTCTGATCGTGGTCGCACCATTAGTGGTCCACAAGGTCCAAATCTCAGCATGTGCTGCAATGACCAGTGTGGCTGCTGCAGCGCTGATTTTCAGGTCGAACCTGAATAATATAAGTTTGACGTTAGTTTGCTCAAAAGAGACCGATACAATTAAATTAAATTCAATTCAAAATATCTTTATTTTGTATACTTACATCACTATCAAATCGTCATCCATTAAAAATATTATGTACTATTTATTTGTAGGTATGTATAATATAAATGTTAAGTAAATAACACACTTAAAAATTTCATCTCGTGTTCAGGCGGGACTCGAACCCACACCTTCCACAATCCGGGTGAATGTACTACCAATTATACCACTGAACGCGTTACTTAGTCGACGAAATTTGTAAGTGTTGATTCGACATGAGCTGTCGATAGTCTCATCAATATTGTAGGTATATTATAACACACTTAAAAATTTCATCTCGTGTTCAGGCGGGACTCGAACCCACACCTTCCACAATCCGGGTGAATGTACTACCAATTATACCACTGAACGCGTTACTTAGTCGACGAAATTTGTAAGTGTTGATTCGACATGAGCTGTCGATAGTCTCATCAATATTGTAGGTATATTTACAATATCCAGTGGAAATATTATTACAAATATTTGACCACCAGTTAAGATGAGACTGCTAAATCAATAGTTGATATTTTATAGCAATCTTATGCGATTTATTCTTAAGTAAATAACACACTTAAAAATTTCATCTCGTGTTCAGGCGGGACTCGAACCCACACCTTCCACAATCCGGGTGAATGTACTACCAATTATACCACTGAACGCGTTACTTAGTCGACGAAATTAATAATTTAATAATTAATTTACAATATTGATGAGACTATCGACAGCTCATGTCGAATCAAGCACTTACAAATTTCGTCGACTAAGTAACGCGTTCAGTGGTATAATTGGTAGTACATTCACCCGGATTGTGGAAGGTGTGGGTTCGAGTCCCGCCTGAACACGAGATGAAATTTTTAAGTGTGTTATTTACTTAAGAATAAATCGCATAAGATTGCTATAAAATATCAACTATTGATTTAGCAGTCTCATCTTAACTGGTGGTCAAATATTTGTAATAATATTTCCACTGGATATTGTAAATATACCTACAATATTGATGAGACTATCGACAGCTCATGTCGAATCAAGCACTTACAAATTTCGTCGACTAAGTAACGCGTTCAGTGGTATAATTGGTAGTACATTCACCCGGATTGTGGAAGGTGTGGGTTCGAGTCCCGCCTGAACACGAGATGAAATTTTTAAGTGTGTTATTTACTTAAGAATAAATCGCATAAGATTGCTATAAAATATCAACTATTGATTTAGCAGTCTCATCTTAACTGGTGGTCAAATATTTGTAATAATATTTCCACTGGATATTGTAAATATACCTACAATATTGATGAGACTATCGACAGCTCATGTCGAATCAAGCACTTACAAATTTCGTCGACTAAGTAACGCGTTCAGTGGTATAATTGGTAGTACATTCACCCGGATTGTGGAAGGTGTGGGTTCGAGTCCCGCCTGAACACGAGATGAAAATTTTAAGTGTGTTATTTACTTAAGAATAAATCGCATAAGATTGCTATAAAATATCAACTATTGATTTAGCAGTCTCATCTTAACTGGTGGTCAAATATTTGTAATAATATTTCCACTGGATATTGTAAATATACCTACAATATTGATGAGACTATCGACAGCTCATGTCGAATCAAGCACTTACAAATTTCGTCGACTAAGTAACGCGTTCAGTGGTATAATTGGTAGTACATTCACCCGGATTGTGGAAGGTGTGGGTTCGAGTCCCGCCTGAACACGAGATGAAATTTTTAAGTGTGTTATTTACTTAAGAATAAATCGCATAAGATTGCTATAAAATATCAACTATTGATTTAGCAGTCTCATCTTAACTGGTGGTCAAATATTTGTAATAATATTTCCACTGGATATTGTAAATATACCTACAATATTGATGAGACTATCGACAGCTCATGTCGAATCAAGCACTTACAAATTTCGTCGACTAAGTAACGCGTTCAGTGGTATAATTGGTAGTACATTCACCCGGATTGTGGAAGGTGTGGGTTCGAGTCCCGCCTGAACACGAGATGAAATTTTTAAGTGTGTTATTTACTTAAGAATAAATCGCATAAGATTGCTATAAAATATCAACTAATATAAATGTTATTACACATATTATGTCGATACATAAAATAGAATGAAAAATGAATAAATATAATGTGATTCTATCAACGGAATCGGAAAGTTGATACGCGGGACAATATAAAAGGATGATGACAAGATGTTAGGGACTTATTAAGAAATGTATATAGAATTTGAAAATTCTTGACAGCTCAATACTCAATACTTTATTTGTTCCACAATGTTACATACAGGGATGGTTAATAATTTCCTTAAGGAATAAGATTGATTAAGCTGACACCCATCAAGCAATAATGAACAAAGTTTTTTTTTTGGTCAATAGGCTACCGCTTGACCACAATCGCACTTGATGGAAAACGACGATAAGATCTAGGATGATACGCCTTTGCCTAATAGATGCCATGATATTAAACATGGAGATAAAATTAAAAAAGGAATGGAACAGATATAAACAAAACACAACCGCTCTCGGTTGTTAACATGGTTAATTTATTAGTGACTGACCGGATGGCGCAATTGGTAGTGACCCTGCCTCTTACGCCAAGGGTCGTGGGTTCGATCCCCACCCTGAACCAACATTCGTGCGATGAACACTTGTGTTTGTTCAGTGTCTCTCTAGACAAAGAAAGGTAAGTCATGATGTGTAGTAATGTACAAGTAATTCAATTGAGGATGATATTCTCTAGATCAGTGTTCTCATGATTTCTCCCCACTATAGGCAACGAAGGAGAGCTCTTTGATACTATTGCCATCAACAGTGTCATGATGTACAGTCAACTCCAAAAATATGTATACACTTTAGGACGTTGTTACAATATAAAATATAAGAAAGTAGACCTCTACTTTCTTATAGGTAAGTATTGTGACAAGGTCCTAAGGTGTATTCATATTTTTGGAGTTGACTGTACCTAAATACTGATAATAATTAACATCATTTGAAATGGGCCTTGATGTAATGGAACTAGTGTCAAATTTGAGTTGAGTCTAGACTCTTCACAGTCCTAAAATAATATTTAACACCAGCACAATCCATTCTTTTTTCGGATACAATAGGACTAAGTTTTATAGGTCTGACTCTTGAGTGTTCCAAAGTTTAAAAATCTTTGCATTTTTGAGTTAAATTGAATTGTGGTTGTACTATTTAGCTTTCCTTCAACCGCATGTGAAAACTTGTAATTAGCTTTTAATTATATGCTTTAAACACAAACATAACATTGTAAGCAGTGAGTTTTTGATGTTAACTCTTAACTTAAGAATAAACTTCAGTGTTTATTCTTCGTTAACCCTGCAACAAATGGCAATCGTAATACGGAGTCACCAACCATTACAAATAAAAAAGGCAATAGTATTTTCTTAGTTTTATAGTAAAAATTGTTTATGTGTCGTCTGAATGTTGACCCTTTGATAGCAAATCAAACATAAATCAACCCTTCTAGAGGACCAGGAGCTCTATTTCTGATTTACTCGCCTCGAGACGAGCGCAAGATTTCTACTGTTCCCTTACCATGAGTTTGAAAAACTGTTCTCGCTATCGAAAACTATAGCTTTGTCCCTTTCATTGTGGTGCATGTGAAAGAGTCAGAGCAATCGTTTTAGAAAGCGAGGATAGTATTTCAAACTCATGGTAAGGCCTCTGATTTTCCTTCGACGTACGATATTCCGCATTTTTGAATCGTTCGTCTGCAACGAGTGACCCCACCCACTCGTTGGTTGAGTGACTTAAAGCGAGCGGTAGAAGCAACATCAAAATAGTTGTCAACAGCTTTGACTGGTTTTGACAGTTGACACAATGTGACGTTCATAGTTTTTTGTGACCAATAAGCAAAGATTTTCTTATTAATCCAATTTTCTTATTAGTCTATGGTTTGTTTGCGTTGCATGCAATGCGGAAGTTACCGGTTTTTGTAAAATTCTGCATGGAAGGGTTAGAATGTCAATTTACAGTATTGTATTGGCAACATCGAAATCGAATGATTAAAAAATAAGGAAAAGCGGTTTCATGCGACTTAGAAGGCGAAGATGACATACGTCGCATGCGACGGCGCTAAGTCGTACGAGTGAATCAAAAATAGGTCTCCAGCCTTTTGATATAAAACGGACTCGAATACGAACTGTTTTGCGGATAATTCGATTTTGAGGTTCTTTGTTTATGATGAAATTACTTTTCGAAACAATTTTAATGTCTGAGATTGAGTTAGCATCGTTGTATTAGTTATAATACTTATAATAATTTCCATCCATGATGGCATAGATGTTAATCTATGCCATCTTGGATAGAAATTTCAAAAATGACGAAAATGTAACTACAAGCTTAAGTAGGTAGGTACTTAGCGTATGCTGAACTGCGAAACGAGAGCTTTAGGCAGAACCGAGTATGATACGTTGGAAAGATGAACCTTTCACATTACTGTCCAATCTAATATTCTCCAACCGATTACGGCTACGGCGGCCAATCTCAATGAACAGCTACGTACGCAGGATATTTTATAGTGCTCAAGTGTGTGCAACACAAATGCACTCTCTATTCCCTTACCGTCATATTCTGATGGGACACTACTGTGACACGACCGGAGAGGGTCCAAGACCAACAGCTTAACGTGCTTTCCGAGGCACGGGGGTACAAGACAACCAACTTCCAGACACCGGGCTGTCACTAAGAATTTCTTACCAAAAACTTAGGTACATATTTTTGGCCCTACCAGGGGTTTGAATCCAGACTTCTTGCGCAGCCGTCGCTAAAAGTGCGACCCACTAACCACTGCGTCACCGAGGCAGTCAACATTACTGTACATTTACAATGAAGCACTTTAATCCATGCTTTACTGATATAAACATTTACTTGATAGATTTGCATACAATACCACCACAATAACTCACACCATTGAAACGAAAACACTACGCTTAAGACTTGTGAAGATATTCTTATTTCCCTAACCCAATAAAACGTTATGTTACAGAATATATCTACATAGAATAAGAATAAAACAGTAACTGCCGAGTTTACAAGCGTTTTATTCAGGCATAGATAACGAAACAAGGAGATATTTTACTTGATTGTATCTAGAATGGAAGATCGAACACAATAAAAGGGACATGTGTGACACCGTTTTGTTCAGTTTAAATTATAATATGAGTATTTCTTTCTCTAAAATCCAGACTTTAAGCTAATGCTTCTTTTTAAGCAAATGAAATTTTTTAAGGGAAACGCATTTTTTTAAATCAAAATATGTTTTATTTAAAAAAAATTGACGAAAAAAAAGACGACCTGTTTGGAACAATGGTAGTGAACGCTGCCTTTGGTCCAAGGGTTGCGGGTTCGATCCCCGCACAGTACAAACATTTGTGTGCATGAACATGTCTGTTTGTATTGGTCTGGGTGTTTTCTATGTATTATAAGCATGTAGTTACAAAAGAAAAGTATTATATGCATATATTTGTAATCCCACTGTTGACTCTGATATCCGTAACACAGGTTCTTGAGCTACCTATCTCGGAGTCAGATCAATGTATGTGATGTTGTGAAATATTTATTTATTTATTGGCACAGATGTCATCGCTTACGACGTCACTTTACGCCTTACTTACTTACCAGTCCGTTGTCGATTCCATTTCTACCCTGGAAATTTCGCTAGCTGAACTGCAGAGTATCTTCAGTGTCTGGGTGTTATAATAACTATTTATGTATACAGAATGTATGTGTAACCACCACTTCTATACACCATACAAAATAACCAAGCATCGTGACCGACTTTTCATGAAGCTTTTTTTTGCGAGTTTCCAAAAAATCATGGAACAAACGCGATTCAGAATATTTGATAGAAGTGATGATTAAAGGGATGCAATTGTTTACCGAGAACACTGGCAAACGCAGTGAAACACTGAACAAGAAGTTTGTCCAAGGTAGGTATCGAATCTACAACGGACCACACCCGTTTTACTATGGGAGAGTCACGATTCGGCTTGAATGGGCCGGCTCGACCGGACTGATACCACGGCCACACAGAAAACCCGAGGACTCCTACTAGTGTAGCGGGGGTCCATCGGGCGGCGGCAATCGCTTGCCATTGTCTGTTCGTCGACATAATACACCCTTGGACAGGAAAGATCAAATCATTTGGTGAGATTGCGATTAAAAATTTTGGGTTTTTATCAATGAAAATTTAACTTTTTGCTGAGTTAGAGTTTCTGTTAATAGTCAAACTTGGATTTGTTAGAGTTAAATCTTGATGTTGATGTTGTCATTTAAGCTTAAATTATTGGAACGAAACGTCGTATTGCTCTTATCATTGAAACTTGGGGTTATTGGAATTAATACTTCGATTTGTGTTTGTCCTTTAAACTTTTAAGTCAGGTGTTACTAAGACAAAGTTGTAATTGTCATTTTTTTTAGCTCCAATAGTCCTACTGCTGGGCAAAGGCCTCGCGTTATAGCCTCCATTGCTCTTTTTGCTCCAGCGTTTACCAGTTACGGGAGTATTGGTGCAGGTCGTCACGCCATCTCTTTTTCTGCCTGCCTCTTAGATGACAGGCTAACATTTCGTGGCAACATGGGTCCATCTCTCCGGGTGCATTGTCATTAAAACTTCGTACTTATTGTTCGCACATATTCGGCTTCGGTGTAAGTGGCGGCCGCGATCACGACCTTCCGAGTGAAATGGGGCGTGGGCACTTAGACGTGTGTTTATCTTCGCGGATAGCACTTGCCATTGCGCAGCCACTTTTTGTTTGGCTTGGCGAGTCGGTTACTGCGAGTGCGGGCGTCGCTTTAGTGCTTGTTCTCGAGTGTCCTCGAGTCTATTTTAGTGCTTAAACTTACAGTTATCTTATGCCACGCTGCTTTTATAGCGTGTCCTTGTTTGCTGGGTAAGTTATCGCAAAATATTGACGTTGAACAAAGAGTATGGGTGTATGCTGGTATGATATTAGATAGATCGTGGACTAGCTTTTGCGCACATAATGTTTGGATATCGATTTGACAGGCTTCTTGCAACTTTCTGGAAAATTTATATTGTTGGTGATTTATATTGTTGATACAGTAAATGTGACTGATGATGAATATGATAAATATATTTGTGGAAATTATTTTTCAATAAATGTGTGTGTGTTGTTGAAAGTGGTCAAAAAGTAAGTCAATAGATATTACCACATACTCCACCAAAATATGTATATTAGGTATGTAAAAAATCACATAGGTAGGTGTCAACAAGGCACCATAGGATTTTGTAATATCTACCCAGACACATATTTGGACAATGGTAAAATAGTTCCCACCTAGATTTTGAACTTTATGTGTAATGGCATAAGAGCGAAAACCAATGAAATTTTTCACTGACTCATATCCAATTAAGGGTTAAAATTGGTCAAAAAATAATAAGTTAAATTCACCATATTATTCTCAAGTGTAAATTAGGTACACACAGTTAAAAAATCATAAAGGCCGGCACCACATTAGCGATCGTTCATGGGCGGCGTTGATTACTTTCCATCAGGTGACTCGCTTGCTCGCCTCAAGCATAAAAAAGGGAGGTATCAACGAGGGTAGGCATTGCTATATATTAATATACAATGTATTGTAACACAGTGGTAACACCCAAACACTTAACAAACACAAAAGTGGGCAGAAGGATTCAGACCCACAAACCTTTATGCGTATGGGTCACTACCCTTCGCCATTGAACCTGTTCCTGCTTTGTGATACTATAACCAGTTACGTAGACAGGAGCCTACTTCAAAGAGTCCATTTACACTTCGTAGCGAGTATTGTTTCAAAGCTTTACGGCAGTATCCGGGGCCAAGATTGGAAAATAATTTCGCTCGGTATTCCAATTTTCACTGCGCTGTGATTTGTTAGCAAGAACTTCGGCGTTGTTTATTTAGTTAGCAGAATTTTGCAGTGAAGAAGTGTTAGTGTTTTAGTGAAGAAAATGTGTTCAGTTGCTACTTTTAGAAACACTTATGTGGTGATAGAGAACTACTGACCGTTTGGTTTCAAATTCCAATTTATTATTGTAAAAATGGTGACACACGGGCATTGTAAAAAGTTTAGTAAGGGTTTTGCGACTTTTGGAAATTAAAAAATGAGTCAACAAGTCACGTGACTTACTTTGTTTATTTATTTACCAATGGCCCACCTTCACTTCGTTTTGGGACATTAGCTGTACTTTATACCAAGAGATGGCGCTAGGTGTCGTTTACATTGCGCAAGTGTTTCGTCTTTTTGGATAACCTATAATCGCTGCCTCTGTAAGTAGGATTTAGCACTTTATAAATTGTATAGATTTTTATGGTACACTGACAGATCAGATCATAACTTGGCAGGTATGAACAATTGATTAATTTTAAGGTGAATTTCCAAAACTCATAGGACAAATTGTTGTTCGGGATGGTTGGTAGAAAAAAGGCGTGGTTATCAGGATGTCAATATTTACCAATACACCCTGGATATACATAAATACTCTTTATTGCATTTTTCTAAACGTTGGAGAGCCACACTTCAGCATGAATAGGAGTAATACCACGGCCTCACAGAAAACCTTCGTGAAGCAGCACTGTGCTGTGTTTCGCTGCGTTAGTGAAGGTACCGGAGGCCCAATCCGCGGGAAAGGGGGGTTTAAAGGTTGGCAGCGCACTTGTGACTCCACTGGTGTCGCGGGTATCTATGGGCGGCTGGAATCGCATACCATCAGGCTATCCGTCTGCTTGTCTGCCACCTATTACATAAAAAAATGTTCTATGAACTATAATGATCAATGTACAATATAGCGGTCTTATCGCTGAAAGCGATCTCTACCAAACAACCTTCAGTTAAATAACATTGATAGAATATTTCCATTGGTGTGCCCGAACAGGTAGGACCTGGTGAGTTTTAAAAGAGAGCTTAGTCCTTAATTAAGAGCTGGCAATGCATTTGTGATGCATCGGGAGTTGCAGATGTCCATGGGCGGCGGTGATCACTTACCAACAGTTGTGTTGTCTGCTCGGTTGTCCATTATTTTGTAAACAAAAAAAGACAACTTTTCCGACCCAGAAACCTAACCCCAGTCTCGGCATCAGACTTCAAATCCGGCTAAGACTTATCGGAGCCGCAAATTGGTTAATTTATCGGTCGAGTTGGTCAGTCCGCCGCAAACTTGGTACTGCCTACTTCGCTTTTCTTTCCAGAACTTGGCGGCAAGGGTGAATTTATGAATGTAGCTTTTTCTTTGGCAAATATTTGCATTACTTTGGAAAAGATTTTCTTATTTTTCTATGAAAATTATGATACTGATTTGACTGCCTCGGCCGTGCAGTGGTTAGGTCGCACTACCGGGTTGTGTTTTTCTGTTAATAATGTTTTAGTTTTGCTCCGGGAATGCGGTAGAATTTGGCAGTCCTGACCTTCGTAAATCGGAAAGCATATCAAATCTTGTCACACTGGTGTCCCATCAAAATATGAGGGCAAGGCATTTTAACATAATAAGTAGAAACAAATATAGAAATACAAGTATCATGCATGATGAGACAAAGGGAAGGAGCTCAGCTGATGTTGCTTCGAGGATGTGACCCCGGGCAACGTTGGTTTTCAGCTACTCCCCTGCCCTCTGAGAAGTTGTTTGAAGGCATAAGTTAATACTTGATTGACAGTCATGATATTGTTGTTATTATTATGGTGCGATGTAACATTTTAAACAGCAAAAAAAAAAGGAATTTAATCATACTTTAACCAAGAGCAAACAAAAAATTGCACATGTGTCTGCGCATACACTTATGCACTATGACTTGCTTTCTTGGCTGATCATTGAAATTGGCTGCGAAAGCCGAAATATCAGCACGAGAAGAGCAATCATATCCATGACCAATGTTCATGGATATGAACATCGGTCACCTACTGCACTATTAGGTACAACCCGTGCGGATAAAGAATGGGATCAGAAATGGCGGCGCATCTATTCACTTCTCGCTCGCACACTATTTGCATTCGTGGGATGCGAGTATAGACGCAAATATGTGTGCGAGCGAGAAGTGAATAGATGCGCACCCCACGAGTGCGAGTATAGACGCAAATATGTGTGCGAGCGAGAAGTGAATAGATGCGCCGCCATTTCTGATCCCATTCTTTAACCGCACAGGTTGTATATGCATGTTCGTTGCTTTAAGTATTTTGACTCGTTTCTTGATCATGACCTTAGACGATGCTAGGTAACACACAAGGTGGTGGTACCTAAGAAAGGAATTCCAGTTCACGCGTGTGTGTGTCAATTTAGGTAAAACTGTTATACCTAAACTCGAAACTGTAATTCAAGACCAAAAAAGCTACACTGATATGTCAGTGTCAAATCTATCAATGTCATTTATGTCATTGTCAAATCAAGTTTTCAGGTTTTTTCAACCTTTTTGTTTTCGCAAGTATACAGCCGGTGATCCCACGTCGTCCATGGTTTTTCAAAAGAAAAGCAATAGAAAAATCCATAGTATCCACCATCAGTCGCTTGCGAATTGGACATGCCTGCACTCCGGTCTTCTTAAATAAGATACGCGTAAAAGACTCGTCACTCTGCGAATGTGGCCTAGAGGAGGGTTCACCGGAACACATTTTCTTCAACTGTCGGAAATACCCAACGTCGTTGTATGACATCCTTCCCTCGAAAATTCCTCGCCCCATCAACTTCCCTTTCCTCCTTTCCCTTTCCTCCTCACGTTATATTGAATATTTATGTAACTATATCAAATTGTATAATATAAGATTATAGTAACAGTTTCTATGAATCTCCCAATTAACAAAATTTGTGTTGTCTAAATGTGTATGTCAGTGTACGTTTTGTTTGTTTTAGGTGATGTTTAATAATAACCCAAACTCAATTATCTGAAGAGAACCAGCTCATTTCTCAACAAATTTTCTAAGGAACGTGTCTCTTTAATCACTTGACATTGGCAGAGTTGTCTCGTAAGAGCAACAGCAAGCCAAAAAAAAAAAAAAACCTTTTTGTTATATGCTTATTTTCTTAGTATAGGTTAGCACAATTCATGATAAGGATTCTCTCAACAAATAGAAATTTAATTACATCTACATCTTCATCATCACTAATACGGAATCTGAGCCGGTCACTTGTAGAATAAAGTTTTCCATCACTCCAGTAATTAATTCGTCCAGTCTTGCACATGTTTTAGATTTAACGCGTTATTAGGCGAAATAACTCGCAAGGAAAATTGTCAAGTGATATATTGACAAAGTGGGTAGTCAACAGTCGAAGTTGGTCAAAGTCTCAGTCACTCAATAAAACGGGCGCGTTTTCGACCTACGGATTCAGCCGAGACTACTCCGGTTTTAAGACTCTCTTAGGTCCTAGCAAGTTGTTCACGTGACAACTCACTCAACACACAATAGCAATGTTTAAAACGATTACAACTCAGATTCCTAAATTACTATCCTTTTGCGGCACCTCACTGCACGAACAACAACATGTAAGTTCAAATGTTGTACCAAATGTTCATCATCAGCCTATCGCAGTCCACTGCTGGACGTAGGCCTCTCCAATTGTTCGCCACTGTGATCTATCCATGGCTTCTCGCATCCAGCTCTTGCCAGCCATCCTGCGCAGATCGTCCTCCCACCTAGCCAGAGGGCGCCCTACATTACGTTTGCCAAGACGCGGTCTCCACTCCAGAACTCGTTTACCCCATCGGTTGTCGGTTCTGCGGCTAATATGGCCAGCCCACTGCCACTTAAGCTTGCTAATCCGGTGAGCAATGTCGATAACTTTGGTTCTCTGCCGGATCACCTCATTTCGGATTCGATCTCGGAGAGAGACGCCGAGCATTGCTCGTTCCATAGCCCGCTGAGCGACCTTTAACTTGTGGACCAGCCGTACCGTAAGTGTCCACGTTTCGGCTCCGTATGTCATGACGGGTAGGACGCACTGATTGAAGACTTTCGTCTTTAGGCACTGTGGTATCGACAATACAAAGACACGACGTAGTTTTCCAAATGCTGCCCAACCTAACTGGATTCTTCTATTCTCCTCATCCTCGAGGTTGTTTTTACCCAATTGCAAAGTCTGCCCGAGGTATACGTATTTTTGAAGAACTTCGAGGACGGCACCGTGAATTGCAATCGGTTCCGGTAGAACATGTTCATTGAACATGACCTTGGTTTTGTCCAAGTTCATCCGTAGGCCGATGCATTTAGAAGAGTCAGCCAGGTCATTCAGCATCTGTTGTAGGTCCTGCAGCGTTTCTGCCATTATGACGATGTCGTCAGCAAATCGCAGGTGAGAGATGTATTCGCCATTGATGTTGATGCCACGTCTCTTCCAGTTCAGCGTCTTGAACATATCCTCCATTGCATTTGTGAACATATCCTCCATTGCATTTGAGATAACGTCCCCTTGTCTCACTCCTCGATGCAATGGTATAGGACTTGTTTGCTGATTCTGTACTTGGACGGACATAGTAGCGGCATCATAGAGGCATCTCATCACCTGGATATATCGCCAATCGACTTGGCATCGCTGCAGGGACTCCAGAACAGACCAGATTTCAACCGAGTCAAAGGCTTTCTCATAATCCACAAATGCTAGACACAGGGGCTGATTATACTCTTCTGTCTTCTGTATAATCTGCCGCACTGTGTGGATGTGATCTATGGTGCCGTATCCGCTCCGAAACCCAGCCTGTTCCGGTGGTTGGAATTCGTCGAGTCTCCGCGCAAGACGGTTCGTGATCACTCTTGAGAACAGCTTATAGACGTGGCTTAAAAGGGAAATGGGTCGATAGTTCTTCAAAAGGGTTTTGTCCCCTTTTTTGAAAAACAAGACGACCACACTCTTACTCCACGCCTCCGGAGTTCTCCCTTCGAACAGGACATCGTTAAAGAGCTTTTGGAGTTCCCTCAGTACGGGTAATCCTCCAGCTTTCAATAACTCTGTTGTAACGCCATCCTCTCCAGGGGCTTTTCCATTTTTCAGCTGTCCAAGAGCAATCTCGATTTCGCCAATGCTGACTTCTGGCAAGTCTTCGGTGAAATGGCGTGTTAATGTGGCCCTAGAGTCCTCATTTTCGGGATCAGGTCGAGATGCATGCGAAGCGTATAATCGGCCATAGAAGTCTTCCACTTCTCGAAGGACCGCCGGTTTTGAAGCAACAACTTCTCCACGTGATGTGGTCAGCTTGGTCAGGTGGCTTCTTCCGAGAGATTGTACGAAAACCTTCGACCCCCGATTCTGCTCGATAGCTCTTTCAATCGAGAGAGTATTGGAGCACCGGAGGTCGCGTCGCACAAGTTTACTGATCTCCCGGTTTAGAGTCCGTTTTCCTGACGAAGTGGACGGTGGTTGCTCACGTCGTTGTCTCATTAGCCCCAAGGTCTCATCAGAGAGTTTCGACTTCCTACCTTTGCGCTGCATGTTACAAAATCTCGTGCCTTCTTCCCTGAGGACTCGAACCACATTTTCGAGGTTCTGGTCAACGTCCGTTGTGGTTTCCACGGCATTGAATCGGTTTTCCAGGTTTAACTGAAACTTTTCCGATCCTTTCATGGATTGAAGTAGAGTAGGCCGGAGTCTTGACCTCATCAAGCGGACTCGTTCGGCTTTAAAGTCGATATTACAAGTCTGTGATCGCTACCGGTATTGAACCTGTTGATCACGGAGACATCTCTGAATATATGCCGCCTGTCCGCCATGATGAAGTCGATCTCGTTTTTAGTCATAGTGTCGGGGCTCTGCCACGTCCACTTTCTTTGGGGCTGCTTCTTGAAGAAAGAGTTCATCAAAAAGAGTCCCTCTCGTTGGAGAAAGTTGACTAGCATCCGCCCCCTATGATTCCTAACTCCAAATCCATGGGATCCTACTACCGATTCGTTGCAATTCTGTACTCCCACTTTAGCGTTGAAGTCCCCCATGACCACATTGTAGTGGGTTTTGGTGGTGAAGTGGAGGGCCCTCGATATGTCATCGAACATTTCCTCCACTTCATCGTCTGAGTGTGTCGAAGTCGGTGCGTACACTTGCACCACCTTGAGGCTGTACCTCTCGGTGAGCTTGATGATGAGGTACGCTACCCTGTTCGACACGCTAGACATTTCCACTACGTTGTCAGAGAGGGACTTATTGACCAGAAACCCGACGCCGCCTTGAGAATGTTGGTCTCCCTCGCGGAAGTACATTAGGAGGCCCGACTCCAAGGTTACGGTGTCCTCGCCCTCTCTTCGGACTTCGCTTAAACCAAGGATGTGCCACCTTATTTTCCCAAGTTCCACCTCGAGTTGTGCCAGATGCGAATCAAGCCGCAAAGTGCGTCCGTTGTACGTCGCCAGGGTTAGTTTGTTGTGGTGGCCTCCCGTAGCCCGGAGATTCTTCGCACCCCCCGTCCCGCCGTTACCATGGTCGCCACCATGACCAGGAATAGCGGGACTGCCGGGAACTGGGGGCCGTGGCTGCAGTTTTACTCTCATTGGAGGGTTTGCCCATAATCGCCACGCTGGGCAGGCGGGTTGGCGATCGCAGGACGTGGATTTTTGCGCCAGTGACGCTGCTGCCCGTCACTGGCCTGGCGTATTTGGCCACGTCATAGCCGTGGTTATACCGCCATCGGTCGGTCGCCAGAGCCTCGTTGGTAATTTAGCAGGATGCACCACGGGCAGGTGAGGTTGGCTTGGGGCAGGAAGGTGGTAGATTGCCCCCTTACACCCCTTACCAAATGTTATTAACACCTAAAATGACACAAGCTCAATACGAGCTTTTTACCAAACATTACAGATGTTTAAGTTTTTATTAAAGTGTCTTGTATTTATCTAAATGTAAGTCAATAAAATTAATTATTTATATTAAAGAATTAAAATTACCAATAAACTAATTATGTCGGCGTATGTTTTTAAGAAATAGGTATATACTATTGTACGATCATTTTGTTGCAGTGGCAACATTGTAGTAGATTTTTTGGTCTTGAATTCCAGTTTTGGGTATAGGTATGTACTTTTAGTGTACCGGAATGGCCGTGGAGTAAGTTGACTTTGTAATTAGCCGCCCACACAGCAATGAATGAATTCGGCGAATCAATACGACGTGTGCACAGCGCTGTTGGGGCCTGATTAAGTGATTAATTAGTGTTGGCAGCTAAACAGCCGAACCGGCGCACGAGCCGATGAAAAGCGCTTAGGAACCACGTGAAATATGTGCGGAGATTGTCACTTTGTAAGTATTATACGTTTAGGAAAACGCGCATCAATTGCATCATTCTGTTTTTATTTCTTAAATATTGTCGCGTCGGGGGACCGCTCCTTACCTACCTATAAAATGTGTCCTTTGACAAAACTTAATGCTAATAATATGTAATATGTAGAGCGTCCTGTCACGTGACAATATTTAACCAAAAATGTACATACGTAGGACATTCAACAGTTTTCAAATTGTTATTTTGTATGAGAAAGGGAGGTAAACAAATGCTCGCCAAAAGTGTCGGCTTTTGGCGTGAATCAATTTTTCGCGTACAAAAACGGACCCAACATTTGTGCATGGTTATTTATTAAATAGTATAAATGTTCGCCGAGAGATTGTAACCCTGAAATTGTTTAAAATAGATCCGGTTTAGTAGCTAAAAATTAAAATCGATTGGCGTCGCTAGTGTGTCCTACCCGTCACCTTAACAGAAAAACTCAGAGAATTTCTTGACGAGGCAGTGGGATGCGATTAGTATCTATATACCTATGTATATTCTCGTTTGTTACCGCATGAGTTCGTTGTACGTCCTCAGCAATGACACTAAGTTATGATGACAGATTTACACTAATAAATACCATAATAAATACTTACAAATCTATATAAATCATAAAACAATTACCAGTAACATTACTCAAACCAAACTTAAGATACCAACCTCTAAAAATTATTACGGAAAACGCTTAAATAGATACTTAGTCCCTACTCTTTTAAATGAAATTCCACATAGTATACGAGCAGAATTAACCGATGAAAACTATAAACATAAACTCAAAACATACTACAAAAATATACTTCAGATTATGTAATCCTAATTGAATACACCATGCGTATCACCCTGTATGTTGCCATTTTTTATGAGCGCTGCTCTGGGCAGCTTAGTGCGAGCGAGATGCCTCGGCATAGGTACCTACGCAAATGGCTCGTAGCGCGTGGTCGAGTAGACAATAAGTATTAGAAGTATGTAGTTATGTTATACTTTATTATTTTATTTAGTTAAATAAGCGACACTCATGTGTAACCGTGTCAAGGACAAACCGGCAAGGTTTTTATGACACTCTTAATTTACATACTGTTTTTGTAATTATTATAAATAAATGAAAAAAAATAAATGAAATGAAAAATTTAGGCACTACCCAAATGTAGTAACTTTCAGTGGAGCAAACCCCAGTTTCTACCGCACGCAAGTATCAAAATTCCAATCTTGTATATTGGGCGAAGTAAATTGTCGGCGTCGTATGGTAGTAATTAATTGTATTCCTGCCACCGGCGTGCCCGGTCGCCAATTACCTTATTTATCGGCTCCGATTCTTGCCCATTAGTCGGACAACCGTTATTAGCTCTGCGGGGGACTGTGACAAATGTGGCCTATTTAAATCAACATCGCCCACTTGCCTTTTGGGCGGGCCGTGATTGATTCCTGAGGCTGGAAGCTAATTCGAAGGTGTCCTTTGTATCAAATAGAAACAAGGATTATTTGATCGTGTCGTGCCACGGTGATCGATGTGTGGGACGAAGGAATAAGCACGCGAGGACCTATCTATTATAGATAGGTCCTCAAGTGTTTAGTGTTAGTCATACAAATACTATTATAGAGAAGAGAAGAAAAAGCAGTGGGAGGGCCAAGCTTCGGCATAAATGGGCCGGTTCGACCGGAGTGATAGCACGGCCTCTGCAACACATGAGGCATCACAGATGCATTGAAGCTCTTATCTTGAAGAACACCAGGTCGAATCGGTATATTAGAACCACCACCGTGGGAGATCCACGCTTCGACATGAATGGGCCGGCTCGACCGAAATGATACCACGGCATTACAGAAAACGGGTGTGAAGCAGCACTGCACTGTGTTTCGCTACATGAGTGAGGCTACTGGAGGCCTAATCCGGGGGACAGGGGGCTAAGGTTGGCAGGGCATTTGTGACTCCACTGGTGTCGCGGGTGTCCATGGGTGGCGGCAACCGCTTACCATCATGTGTGATCCGTCTGCTCGTTTGCCATCTATCACATAAAAAAAAGCAGAAGAGCAGAAGGATCACCCATATGCTCTTCTGCCACCTATAACATAAAAAAGTATTCGGGCAATGCTACTACTGAAGTTTCGAGCGCAACAAGTATGTGTGATGAGTGCCCTTACCATGAGTTTGAAAAACTGTTCTCGCTATCGAAAACTATCGCTTTGTCCTTTTCATTGTGATGCATGTGAAAGAGACAGAGAAATAGTTTTGGATAGCGAGCAGATCCAGCTTGCTGTCAGCTACTGGGAAACAAACGCAACCGGGAATTATACGTATCATCACCGGACAACAAGGCGCGACGAAGGGTTTCATCCATACGTTGTTGGCTCACCCCTTATCCGCACGAAGCGATCCGCTTAGAAGCGGATTCATGATCTAATTTATTTTAAAAAGCTGTTATAATTATTTTTTGTATGATGTGCTGTTGGTGAACCTAAATAAATAAATAAATAATGCGAACAGCTAAGGAATGGAATTCCTTGCCAAAGTCTGTTTTTCGGACTACATTTGGCCATCTTTAAGGCAAGAGTGAACAGGCATCTTCTAGGCGATCGTGTTACACCCTAGACCCTATCGTTACTTTCCAACAGGTGAAATTGGAGGAGGACTTTTTTCATTTCATAGGTGGCAGACGAGCAGATGGATCACCTGATAATTTTGTTTTTAAGTGATGGGTGGCAGACGAGCAGACGGATCACCTGATGGTAAGCGGTTGCCGCCGTCCATGTACACCCGGGACACCAGTGAAGTCACAAGTGTGCTGCCAACCTTTCTAACCCCCCTTCTAAATTGTTCTAAAACAAACAATCCATATCTTTGTGACGGCGGCCATCTTGGATCGAAATTTTATCCAACATATCTAAGAACACTCCTCCCTTATTCATCTTTCAAAACAAAAAGAAACAAAATCAAAATCAGTTTATTTGTTCGGGAGCTACGATGACATAGACACACACACACACGCAGAGACCCGTCAAACTTATAACACCCCGTCGTTTTTGCTTCGGGGGTTAAAAACAAAATCGCAAACAGCAAGTGCGGTACGCGCGAGCTATCACCATAGCGGGGGAGCGCGAGAGCAACGGAGTTATGCGTACACTCATGAGTGGGCTCGGCGGCAGCAGATAGGTATATATATCCCTCTATGGGCGGCAGACGGGCGAGCGATCGACCAACCGGCGAGATCTTAGACCTGCGCGCCGCTCTTCGGCGCGTGGGGCCAGTGACGCGTAGCTGTCGGTATAATGATGCGATCAAGTCGATAATGTACCGCGGGACGTTGTAAAGATGCATTTTAAATAACGACTTGTACCCCCGTGCCTCGGAAAGCACGTTTAGCCGTGAGTCCTGCGCCCAATCCCTCTCCGGTCCTATCGGAATATGAGGGTAAGGGAATAGACAGTGCACACGCTTGAGCACTCTAATATATCCTGCGTACGTGGCTCATCTGGGATAGGCCGCCGTAGCCGTAACCGGTTTAAGGATATTATAACGACGATGCTAGTAATATTGAAGTCACACTTAATTCCAGGCGAGCAACCGTCATTAGATCTGCGGGGACTGTGACAAATGCGCCTCTTTAAATCCACATCCTTTGCCCGCTTTTGGGTTTGCCGTGATTGATTTTTGATTCGGATCGCCAATCCGAAGGTGTCTTTATGTTTGAAACAGTGGCTCAGTAAGAGGAACCGGGAAGACGGAAGGAATCCGTTTGCTACATGTGCAAGCATGGTCGTACCCAGGGTGGGAGGAGGCTAGCTGCCCCTTTGGAAGTAAATGAAAAACTATAGTCGGATTATTAATTAGACTAAGTCAGATTAATCAAAAACGTCTAACTGTGGGACGGCTATGCTTCGGCATGAATGGGCCAGCTCGACTGGAGCGATACCACGGCCTCAAAGAAAACCGTCGTGAGTAGCACTGTGCTGTGTTTCACTACGTGAGTGAGAGTATCGGAGGCCCAATCCGTGGAAAATGGGGGTTTAAAGATTGGCATTGCATTTGTGACTCCACTGGTGTTGCATGTGTCCATGGGCGGCGGCAATTACCTACCATCAGGTGATCTGCTGGTCTGCCATATTCTATCACATAAAAAAGTACCTACCTAGTGTACCTATTTATTGAACCAATTTTTTTGTTTTTATTGCCAAATGTGATTGAGTCTGTTATGCGTTAAGTTCGAAGTACCTCTACAAGAAATATATATTTATTTAATTGCACGTGTTATATAGAATAGAATAGAAAATATTTATTCAGCAACAACTTAAAACTTGTTACATTTATCTTAACACTAAAAGAAACTTTTGTGCCAATAAGGTGACCATAATAATGCCGGGGCGCTGGTTTTCAGGGGCACCTACGATGGGATGACAGAGGCACTACGCATAAAATTATTGAAATAAAATATAGGAGGTACAATACACTCAAAACAGTTACGATTATATAATGATGAAGCCCAAGAGAAATTTAATATTACTATCGTAGAATGAATTTTAAAGTAATTATACTACACATTTTTTGCACTTTTAAATTATTTCAAAATATAAAATGTAATAACTTGCCGCTTTTTTAAGATTTCTGCACATTTAAATGGTGCTGTTTTAGTTTTAACTTGAAAGAGGCTACATGGTACATGTTATAAACTGTCATATTCAAGTGGACACGCAGATATCTCGAGAGTGTTTTTGTTTAAATGAATTCACTCGTATTTCTACCATTAGCTCGGTGGTGAGGGAAAACATCGTGAGGAAACCTGCACGTTTCGGGTTGTTTCTGAAACGTGTAACCATGATTCAGTTGGCCTGGTTCCCATGTTAAAGGGTTGCGAAGGTCAGACGGCAGTCGCTTTATTATAATTACCAGACTCGCCAAATCTGGGAGAGCCACGCTTAGGCATGAATGGGCCAGTTCGACCGGAGTGCTATCACTGCATCACAGAAGACCGGCGTGAAGCAGCGCCTGCGCTGTGTTTCGCCGTGTGAGTGAGGTTACCGGAGGCCCAATGGGGGGAAGGGGAAAAGGTTGGCAGCGCACTTGTGACTCCACTGGTGTTGCGGGTGTCCATGGGCGGCGGAATTGCTTACCATCACGGTGATCCCGTCTGCTCGTCTGCCACCTCTCATATAAAAAAAAATGAGAATGAAGAGGAGGAGTATTGTCTAAGTTAAGTCGATTACCAAAAAATATTGTTGAAATGTAAGTATATTCACTGCAATTACGGCGACGGGCAGTCTAACCAGCGACGCCAATCGAATTAAATTATTAGCCGCTAAACCGAATCTATTTTAAACAATTTCGGAGCGGGAGTCTTTAAGAAAACATCTATAATATTTATTTAATAATTGTGCACTACTTTTTGATCTGTTTTTGCACTCGAAATTTGGATTAACGCCAAAAGTAACCATTTTTGGCGGTTATTCAAATTTCGAGAACAAAAGCAGACCCAAAAGTTAAGTATAAGTATTAAATAAATAGTGTAAGTGTTTTCCGAGAAGCTGCAGCTTCGAAACTGTTAAAAAAGATATTAGGTTTAGTTGCTAACAATATAAATCATCAAAGGCGACTAAGGTAAAGCTGCTGGCATGATCTTCAGCACCCTGAGAAGGAAAACTCTGCATTTATATCAAAACCCTCGCCAACCCGTCTGCCAAGCGTGGTGAGTAGTGGCAATTACCCCTCATGTGATTGAGGGAGGCCCGTGCCCCAGCAGTGGGGACTTAAATCTGCTGACGATGATGATGATGAATATAAATCAATTGGCGTCGCTAGTGTGCCCTATCCGTCACCTTAATAAGATGCAATGGCGCGGGCGCTGCTCGTGGGCAGATTACTACTAATTAACCCAAGGCGGTCACAGAGACTAGACTCAATAATGACATGTTGAAACTCAAACCAAAATGAGATTGACACCAACTAGAGATTAATCAGGGATCTGTAATTAAACTGATTCATTAAGATAATTAGATCGACTTGTCATTAGTCTGAGCTAATCTAACAAGCTTGAGTTGGTTACTTTAACATGAGTGCGCAAATAAGTTCGGTCCAGATAATTAAGGCATTTTTTTTTTATTATTTAAATTTATTTATTGAACAGAAGAACAAAAACACAAGAAAATTAAGACAATAGCTGAGAAATAAAATTAAGCTAAAAGTAAATAAAAAGGAAAGTTAAAACAAAGTAGGTCCCCGTGGCAAGGTTAATACAAGTCACAGACTTATCGTATCGATTTATTCAACAACTATTTTATATATTTCAACAATTATTTTTATATATTTCTTTTTATACTTACAAATATTTGCGCGTCTGTTTGCAGGCAGAATACTAACACACCAATTTTGGATATTTGTAACACCTTATTGTATTGTATTCTTGCAAATAAATAATTGATTGATTGATTGATGGATAACTACTATAGTGGCCCGCTTTGACTTGGTTTCGAAGCATTAGTTTCAAATCATATGGAATACTGCTCCCATCTCTGGGCTGGTGCACCTCAGTACCAACTTCTTCCATTTGACTGTATAAAACGTAGGGCTGCTCCAATTGTCGGTGACTTGACTCTCTCTAGTCAACTTGATGCACTAGCACTGCGACGGGATATAGCTGCCCTCGGCATTCTATACCGCATCCATCATGGGAACTGCTCTGAGGAACTGTTTGATCTACTCCCTGCAGCTGAATTCTTGCATCGAACCACACGCAAGCGATTGTCATTCCATCCCCATCATCACAATGGATAACGGTCTAATACTGTGCGTTTCTCGCGGAACTTTCTACCACGAACCTCAGTTCTGTGGAACGGTTTGTCTGCGGGGGCATTTCCCGACGGCTACCCTACGTCGTAGCCGTCAGGGAAATGCCCCCGCAGCCAAACCTTCAAGAGAAGAGCTCTTTTTTAAAAAGGTGAAAAAAGCGATCTCTCTGATTTCGCGGATAGTCATGGTTGGCGTAGATTACATTCCATCAGGCGATTCACTCGTTTGTTCGTCTCTAGTATAAAAAAATCATAGGTACCAATAGATGTCGCTGGGCGTCTGAACACATCGCGCAAGTCTTTCGCTTTTTAGGTTTACCTAAAGCATTGTCGTGGTGTTCAGAATTGTACCTCTTTATGCAGGCAAGGCAGTTGATTTGTTTTCATTTACCTAATGCATTGTAGGTATAGTCAGCATCAAGATGATCATAGCATTCAATCCTACCAAAAAAATTTCAGCATTTGACTTTTTAACAATGACAACACTATAATTAATCAAGACGGGAATTAACACGATATTTATTATGTGATACAACATTGTGTACTCACATATTTTGCTCGACAAATGAAATGGAAATGAGAGTTAATCATTGGATGAAACTACATGACCCGAAAATCCTCTCCACCGATCGTCATTATCATACCAGGACAGTAAGTGAAGCGATTGAGATCAAGAATTATAAATACTTACGTACTATTCTGGTATGATAATGACGATCAGTGGAGAGGATTTTCAGGTCATTGAGAAGACTTTCAATCGGGAGGATGGATTTAAAATATTATCGACATGGAATCCAGTAATTAACAAGTGCAAACCCCGTGCTAGGCCGTTGGGAGTAGCTTCACTGACAATTCATCTTGTGGCGAATTAATTTCTGAAAATGTGAGGGTGTCCGAAGATTCACAGCCCGGCCCCAGCAGACGACGCCGTGCTCCGCCAGTCCGCTCGTGACCACGGCTGCTGTAACGTCGAGCAAAATATGTGTGTATAAAATGTTGTATCATATAATAAATATCGTATTAATTCTCGTCTTCATTAATTATAGTTATGATGCAACGCGAAAATCTAAAAAAGTAATGACAAAACTTATACATAGGTAAACCGAAAAACAAAACACTAGCGCGATGTAACCGACACCAATCACTATCCATTACTCTAGTACAGTTTTGAATTAACACATATTTTAACATAAAGTAAGGGTTGGTCACTACTATCCGTTAACAGGGAGATGCTTTGATCATAGGATCACTGGACTGTGTCATGGTCGCACCGCACAGTTGCATCCTACCATATTCACCAATTACGCCGATCACGAATCCTGGCAACGTAGTGCCTAGTTCACACGAGTTATACTTAATTCGCTGGTTTAGATATCTAAAGTGTACATCACAGTACACCATTGGTCTTTGTAATCTGCCAAGCTTGATCAGTCGCAAATAAGTTGAACAAGCAAAGTAAAATATTCACACCCATTCAGGACTAAGCCTTATACCGCCAATAATGTTTCTGACTACACCCGAATGAAAACGGTATCAAATGAATGTCTTTGGTCACCCATAATGACCGATTCACCGTGTAACCACAGTCTACACATGTAAGGCAGGGCAACCCGTGAGGTTTCACGGGTCAAAGCTGAAGATGAAAGTAATTGGACACAGAATTTATCGAAGAATTCGTTGATCTACGCGCTAGGCAGTATTTAGTATCGTGTCTCTCGCTCACCTTCCGAATAGTCTGTCCTGTCTCTTACCGCACCACGCCAAGATGACTGCACGCGCGTGTACACCCACTATTATGCGACGCGGTGGCTGTGTGCAAGTATTTTTATCGGTCTGTCGGTAAAAATAAATGATCATTCAGGAACGAAGTAAACATATCCACTCGCATCTATTCAACACTCCGCTTTACACCACCAATATCTGTCCGTCCGAGATCCGAATCAGTTTAATGTCTGCCTCAGCCGAGGAGCCATTTTTGAAATGGTCACTTACAATGACCGGTGGCCGACTGTACATTTATCTTCGGAAATCTGTCCCCATTGAATCGCGTCAAAGAGCCATTGTGTCTAACTGATTACTACAGGTAATAGGAGCGAAAATACCGCTCGTACAATGGTGTGATCACTGCTCGGGTAAAGGGACACACGGGGGTTCAGATTGACAAACGCTTTCTACCTTTTCTTTATATAATAGGTGGTAGGATGGTGAGCGATTGCCGCCGCCCATGGACATCTACAATACCAGTGAAGTCACAGATGCCCTACCAACCATTTAACTTCCCCTTCCATCGGGTATCCTGACTCTGCAAAAAAACAGTCGCTTTTCTGTGAGGCCATAGTATCACTATAGTCGCGCCGGCTCATTCATGTCAGGATACTCAAACGCTTGATTAGTTACGACAAGGGACGAGAAGATTATTTGAGTACTAAGTTAATTGATTCGTAATTGAATACGCTAAGTAGTAATAAATGTTCTTAAGTTATAATAATGTAGATTAAATGTACGTATAAAAACTGTTATGAGATAGTTTAAATCTCCGTATGTAAGTACTCATAGCTGTTCTAGGACGGAGAACGATTCCTGAATATCCTCGCGCATGATTTGGGTCCAGCAAGAATCCAATTCCCGAGAAGCACTCATTCATTCCTATAACGCCGGTTTAGCCTTCATTACAAGCTTATGACATAAATATCACACAAATTTTATCTACTGGATACTCGTATATGAAATTAGCTTAGAGTTTTGAATCAGCTTGATGTAATGGTGGCTTGGTAGTTTATTACACAATAGTACGTATATTAATTGTAGCAAAAAAAAACAGATCCCGATTTTTAGGGTTCCATTCCTCAGTACGAAAAACCGAAACTCTTATTACGAGTATAACCTTATTTGACCACTTTGTTGGCCGTTTGTCTGTCCGTCTGTCTGACTATCTGTGTGTCAAGACCCTTTATTACGAGAACGCCTGAAGGTACTGTGAGTTTAAACCGTGTATTAAGGTGTAATAGTCCCCTGTGTCTGTGAATAAGTCAAACGTCTAAGTTCACGTAATAAAACATATATTTCCCATTACTATGGATAACGAATACACGACGAAATGATTTCGAAGTTTAGCTTAAAAATATAAACGTTAAGGAAAACAGAATGATATCAGCCAATTTATTATTCCAATTAACGGCTAACTAGTTTAGTAAAATAAATAAACTCGATGATTGAGTAAATTATTCAAAATTAATTGAATTTATTTGGTTGGGTCATTTTTATTTGTAACTAGCGGTCGTCAGTGGTTTCGCTCGCGAGTATTTTTTGAGAGAAAAAGTGTTTCTATAGGTACATCGTAATACTTCTTCTTCTTTGTTTGTATTGGTCTGGGTGTTTTCTATGTATTTACAAAATAAAAGTATTATATGTATAAATTTGTAATCCCACTATTGATTCTGATATCCGTAACACAGGTGCTTGAGCTACCTATCTCTATCGTCAGCCCATTTTAGTCCCCACTGCTGGGGCACGGGCCTCCCTCAATCACATGAGGGGTAATTGCCATACTCACCACGCTTGGCAGACGGGTTGGCGAGGGTTTTGATATAAATGCAGAGTTTTCCTTCTCTGGGTGCTGATGATCATGCCAGCAGCTTTACCTTAGTCGCCTTTTACGACACCTCGGTAAGAGTGAGGGTGGCCTATTCTACTCTGCCGGGTACCACACGGCCAATGCATGTGATGGTGTGAAATATTTATTATAGTTTGACTACGTGGAAGGAAGGAAAAAAAAACTTCTACAGTGGTATACAAGCCCGCTAGAAAGTATGTCGAAGAATTCAAGCGTACGAGACGTACGTTTAGAAACACTCGCGCATTGTTGTATCAGCTGACAGTTCCGGGAAACTCGACGTTATCCATCTTAACGTTAACTCGCTTCTTATTCCGAACTTTGAGAAAATATTCCGAGGCTGTGCGCTATTTTTGTTGCGCTGATGCATTAATCTAAGGCTGGGAGGCAGGCAGGGAGTTTTGGTTTAGAACATGTTTTTTTGGCGTTAAAACAAAGATTTTAACCTGAGTACCTACTTTAATGTATCTAGCCTTGGTCTACACCTGTCTCTATACCTGGTGACGAAGATAGGAGTATCTACTATGTCCGTTCCGTTGACTGTGGGAGAGCCACGCTTCGGCATGAATGGGCCGGCTCGACCGGAGTAATACCATGGCCTGAAGCAGCATTGTGCTGTGTTTCGCTGCGCGAGTGAGGGTTACCGGAGGTGCCAATCAGGGGGAAAGGGGGTTTAAAGGTCGGCAGGGCACTTATGATTTCACTGGTGTCGCGGGTGTCCATGGGTGGCGGCAATCGCTTACTAAAAAATATAACACTAGTGATGTACACTACGCTAGTGATGTCTTGAGATGCGATATTCAATCGATTTTCAATTGTTCTTTGATTGATTTATTAACATAGGTGATCCGTATGCTCGTCTGCCACCTCTAACATAAAAAAAACCTGATGGTAAGCGATTGCCGCCGCTCATAGATAGGGTGTAACACCAGTGAATTACAAAATGCACTGCCAATCTTATAGCGTGTTCTGATTTGAATTCCCGTTTAGAAGGAGCATATTCCTACTGATTCATCCATCATCTACATCATCATTATGAACTTACATAAAACTACTAGCAAAAATCGAAAGTCAAAACACTTCAAATATATTTTCTCAAAAATTACTAAGCCATGTCTTTTCTACTCTTGTGGATTTTACGTTTGATCCTCTCGGTATACGCCGCCACGATGTTGGAGAGAAGAGGCAGCGCTGAAGACTTCTCGTCATCCCGGACACCCACTTCCGCACATAACTCATTGCGGGTCCTCTTGTCCTGAAAATGAAACAGTTCGTTCGATCGATCCGTTTGGATCAGTGGTAGTGAACGCTGCCTCTGGTGCAAGGGTTGCGGGTTCGATCCCCGCACAGTACAAACATTTGTGTGCATGAACATATCTGCTTGTATTGGTCTGGGCGTTATCTATGTATTATAAGTATGTATTTACAAAAGAAAAGTATTATATGTATATATTTGTAATCCCACTCTTGAGATATCCGTAACACAGGTGCTTGAGCTACCTATCTCAGATCTCAGATCTCGGAGTCAGATCAATGTATGTGATGTTGTGAAATATTTATTTATTAAGAAGTTCTTTTTTATATTATAGGTGGCTGGCGAGTAAACGGATCACCTGATGGTAAGCGATTCCTGCCGCCCATGGACACTCGCAACACCAGTAGAGTCACAAGTGCGCGGCTAATCTGTTCCTCTTTGTCCAAATTGGGCCTCCGGTACCCTCAATGACTCGGCGAAACATAGGATTGTATCAGGCCTGTGAGGCCGTGGTATCACCTGTGACTTTTCTGATGTCGCAGATGTCCATGGGCGGCGGTAATTGCTTACCATCAGGAGAAACCATCGTCTGCTACCTTCTTATATAAAAAAAAAACAATCGGGCTGGCCCATTCATGTCGAAGTGTGGCACTCCCCCGGGCAGCATCTTGTCGTAATAGGCAGACTGAGTTGGTGGTCATTTGTTTACCTTAGCCATGGCCGCCTCTGACATCATCACGGAAGCTGTGTACAGGTAGCCGTTCCACTCGAGGTACTCTCTCACCAGTTCGTTGACCAGCAAAACCTCGTCAGTGGGAGCTGGGATGAGCGTCTTCCTGTCCCCAGCGTTCACGGCAAACTGCCTCTCTTGTAGCACTTCAGTCACTTTAGCGCGCATCTGAAATACATGAAACAGGTTTTTGACCGTGGGAGAGCCACGGTTCGGCATGAGTGGGCCGGCTCGACCGGAGTGATACCACAGCCTCACAGAAAATCCGGCGCGAAGCAGCACTGTGCTATGTTTCGCTGCATACCGGGTACCGGAGGCCCAATCCGGGGGAAAGGGGCGTTTAGTGGTTGGCAGCACTTGTGACTCCACTGGTGTCACAGGTGTCCATGGGCGGCATCAATCACTTACCATCAGGTGATCTTGAACGACACATAAAGAGATGGAGTGATGATATCAACAATTTTGCACTTGATTGGCAAATGGCAAAAAATAATGTTCATTGGAAGAACTCGGGGGATGCCTTCATCTAGGCAGCGGGACCATATAGGCTTTTTAACTTCATCGTCAGCCCATTTAAGTCCCCACTGCTGGGGCACGGGCCTCCCTCAATCACATGAGGGGTGATTGCCATACTCACCACGCTTGGCAGACGGGTTGGGTGCTGATGATCTTACCAGCAGCTTTACCTTAGTCGCCTTCGACGACACCTCGGTAAGAGTGAGGGTGGCCTATTCTACTCTGCCGGGGACCACACGGCTTTTTAACTTATATTGTCAAAACTTAATATATATATATTCAATGTAGGAGCATCTCTACAGATATCTTTCAGATAAAGAACATTACATACTTGTGGACAGGTGCCACCACCTTTGGGGACTGGTGCTTTGGTTTACCTCATAATATTTATTTTATTATTTCCTTTATTTTGTGTTACAATTAAACTGTATGGCTTGGTAAGATGATGACACAACATTGTATGAAAGTTTGGCGATTAAAAAGAGTAGGTAACTGGCGAGTTTCTTGCCGGATCTTCTCGACCAGAAACCACTTTCCGAGCCGGTGGTAGAATCGGATTGTTTTTTTTTTGTAAATTTTATGTATCAACATACATATGTATTAAAATGTAAATTATACAAACGTATAAATAGTTTTAAATTACTCAGATGTATGGCGATTTGAAAGTGCTGTGTTCAAGCCTAAGCAAATAAAGATTTATTTTATTATTTTTATTTTGATTAGACAGCGTTTCATCTCGTCCATCGTGATTCGGATAGCCTACAGAATGATTCGGGACGATTTTTTTTAAAATTTTTTATTAGTTACACACAAAGAGTTACAGTAGATAAAAAATAAAGATATACATAGTAACTGTGCAGTCATGGTAGACTGAACTATGTGTAAGCAGCATGTCAATAACTAATTATAAGAAGCAACATGGTATATTATTAAATAACACATCAAATTAAAAAAAAGGAAAAATAAAATATAAATACGTTTTAATTAAATTAATATATTTCAATTACTTTAAATATGATAAAATAATTAAATAAAATAAAATAAAATACAATTTTAAATAAAAATAGAATACAATAGAATTAGAATTAAGTGATATTAAATGTTTATATCCAATTAAACTCAAAATTAAATTTGACTGTCATGCATGCTGCAATTAATTAATTCAAAACTAAAAGTAGATTCAAAACCTACCTCGATACGATACTTCTTTCCTCTACCCAAAGGTTGTCTGGAAGAAATCGCTACAAGCGATAAGACCGCCTTATTGTACTGTCTGTTGCTGCTGTTGTATCATGCTTGTATTTTATTTTTGTGCATTAAACAATATCTATCTATCTACCTCTTTTTACGTACTAAGGGACCTTATTACGTACTAAGAGCATTGAACTACAAAATGCACGCTTTAAAAGGAAAGTGCGAATTTTCAAAAAAACATCACAGAGTGTGAAACGGATCCAACCGGCCCTGACGCAGATCCTATTCGGGTGCGGTAGAAAAATAACGTTGCCCAGCCACGTCCCCCAGTACTAACGGTTTCGGGCGGTTTTTCAAGTGCAGCTTTCTATGAAAAGGTACAGTCTGCTCAGGGTGCATGTCTATGACTAAGTCTTCGTTGTCCGTCTGCTTGTCTATCATTGTTGATTATGATGAGGTAACGCTATAACAAAACAATAGGCACAATACAAACAGCATGAGTTCTATAGAATATTAATTACCTCCGCCTGCAATTTATTCAAATGGCCGCTTTGCTTGAGAAGATCTTTTATTGCAACTAAGAGCTCGTGCTCAGAACTTACTTTGTTTTCGTTCATTATAATAATGGGAATAATAAGCTTCGGAATAACAGTTGGGCACTGACATTCCGATTAACAAAAGTGCTGTGAATTATCGTGACTCTACTATCGATGGTTTACTATCGATATTCGCTTTTGGATTCGGCGGGTAGGGCTAAAACCAGCCGCGTGGGCTGATGCAATTCAAAGGTTTTAAATTAGTGTCTAGTGGTTTTTAGGGTACAAATTTGGTGTTTCATTGTGCAGTGAAGTGCCTCAAAGTGATCCTAATAATAAGAATCATTGGATTGTATCGTTTTCAACACTGTTATTGTGGTCGAGTAAGTCGTCACGTGATTTGCTTGGACCTAATAGAGTCTTAAAACCCGCGATTGCTTTTAGAGTAATATCCGCAGGAATCCGTAGGTCTATAAAACGTAAAACACCGGCGTTTTATTGAGTGACTTTGACTGACTTCGACTGTTGACTACCTACTTATTCTCAATAAGTCACTTGACTCGCCGAATTATCTTAGGGTAGAGCAATCTAAAAAAAAGATATTCGCTTTGACGTTTACCATACGGAGAGGCAAGTTACCATACGGGACCACCAGATTTTGAGCTTTGTGCAGATGAGATAAGGTTGAAAACCAATGAAATAAATGTCTAGTTGTCTGGTTAAGGGTACAGACTAGTTTGCGCAGTGCGAGCTGCTGCTAATCCAGCAAACAACAGAAGCTTGTCTACGCATAGAAAAAAGTCCTACTATCCGACTCGCACGTGCAAGCTACTCGTAAGTGACGTCCACAAAGTGCGAGTCACTGCGGTGCAGCTATTCAGCAGGCTGTCTCGTAAGCTAGCTCGTACTACGTAAACCGACCGTGGGACCGACGAATTTTGACCGTGTGGGAGAGCCACGCTTCGGCATGAATGGGCCGGCTCGACTGGCGTGGAGCAGCACGTGCTTCGCTGCGTAAGTGAGGATACCAGAGGGGTGTTTAAAGGTTGGAAGCGTACTTGTGACTCCACTGGTGTCGCTGGTGTCTGTAGGCGGCGGCAATCGCTTACCACCAGACGATCCGTCTGCTTGTCTACCACCTATCCCATAAAAAAAGCTAAGTCTTTAGAAACTACTTTTATAGTTGTTAAGCAAGTCTAATGTTTCTATGCGTTTGTTTTATAGTTAGTAGGAATAATAATGTTTAGAGGTATGGATGGAAACAAAAGTATCGCTGACGTCGTTGCCAGCTTTAATTTGTCAAATTAATACCTAAATCAGTTTATCATTATCATCTTAGACAATAAAGAATCGATTGAAGCTTCAAAATGCTTTTGGTCGGTCTCTAAAAGTGGAATAATAAAGCATATCGATATAGTTTTCGGCGTCACTAAATGCGTTTAAATAAATGATGTCACATTAATGCCAGAGTGATGTCTCCTGTCAATTCCAGTGCGAGCGACTGCCAGTGTGGAAATTCACGTGAATAAAAACTTTTTCAAATGCTACATAACGTATTTATTTTTTGGTATTAACGGATTTTGTACATTACATGGGATCTTATGGGATTAACAAGTGTTACTGACGTACTCAGAGACGTCAAATCTATATATACAGGGTGTATCTCGTGAACATTTACATTCCTTTAACCACGTGTTCTATCAACCATTATGAACAACATTTGTTCTATGACTTTTGGAAATTCGCATTAAAAAAAATTTCAAATTTTCATACAAAGTCGGTCACGTGACTTGGTAATTTTGTTTGGGGAGTCGAAAAAAAATTCGATGAATTTCGAAAAGTCGTCGAACAAATGTTGCTCAGAATGGTTGGTAGAACACGTGGTTAAAGGTATGTAAATGTCCACAGACACACTCTGTATAAAAGGAGAACTTGAGTGACTAATAACTTAGTGACTAGGAATGCACCAACAGCCCAAACTACTGACCCTAGAAACTTGAAATTTGGGAAGGGGGTTCTTTTAATAGTGAAAATGAGCACTAAGAAGGGATTTTTGAAAAATTAACCCTTAAGAGTGTAAAAAGGGGGTTTAAAGTTTATTTGAAAGTCCGCCATCTTTGATGTTAGAAATGTGAAAAATTGTATTCAAACTAATAATTTGAAACAAAAAGTAACCCACTTAACGTTTTATGAAAATCACCCTTAAAGGGGGGTAAAATAGGATATGGAATAGCAGTATGGGGTTTAGCCATTTAAAAGTAAGAATGGCCGTGTGGTCACCGGCAGAGTAAAATAGGCCACCCTCACTCTTACCGAGGTGTCGTAAAAGGCGACTAAGGTAAAGCTGCTGGCATGATCATCAGCACCCAGAGAAGGAAAACTCTGCATTTAAAAACCTTCGCAAACCCGTCTGCCAAGCGTAGTGAGTATGGCAATTACCCCTCATGTGATTGAGGGAGGCCCGTGCCCGAGCAGTGGGGACTTAAATGGGCTGATGATGATGATGATGATGATGATGATGATGATGATAAAGTAAGAATCTTGAAAATCGCTATACGTTCTCCTTATTTTAAACCAAGAACAAGTTGTTTTAATATTTTTATAATTTCAACCCTTAAGGGGGTTTAAAGTATGTATGGAAGTCCGTCATCTTTGATGTTAAGAAAGTGAAAATTGTATATATATATATGTATAATAAAATAAAAAGTGATTCACTTAAACGTTTTTGGATGCTGTTGGTTCTGATATCCGTGGCACAGGTGCTTGAGCTACCTATCTCGAAGTCAGATCAATGTTTGTGATGTTGTGAAATATTTATTTATTTATTGCGTGTCTCATTGGTCATCAACGTATTTCCTGTCAAACAATCCAACATTGTGTCGCTAAGACAGAGCCAAGCCTACAAGATCCCAATTAAGCTTCCGAATCTGTTATGACAGTAACACAACTTGGCCACCAATTATCCTTCATAAAGCATGATCCTATGACATAATACCTACGATTATATATTGGTCTTGATTTTTAAAATTGTTTTTGTGCAGATAGAAATGACGTAGGCGAATTTTATTTTCATTTTATTTGAGTATATAGGTACAAACCCATTTATCTAATACGCGTCATCAGCCATCTATCTATCATAATAATACGTAATTTCTGAGTCATTGAAATCTGTCACCTCTTTTTGTAATCACATACTAATGTTAAATTAAGGGAAACCTTTTATTTAACCTTTTATTATATTTAATTAAGTACTAAATAATAAAATGTGAAACGCTGTTGGTTTTCTAATAAAAATAAATAAATACACTGGGCCGTAAATAACATGGGCCGCCATCAAAATTTCATGCAAACGCTATAAGTTTAGAGGCCTACAAATGTAAAAGATTTAGTGCTTTTAAACAATATCACATTGTATACTTACAAAGGGATGTCAAACAAGTTTTTTCTTCATTTAGCATTAAATCCTGAAACATGCCAAATTCTTTAAAAATAGCATACCATTTAATTTTTTCTTTTTTTGAAGAAAATGTTTTGTTTCTGGAGTCAGTTGAAATTATTAATCAAATAAACTGAGATAGCTTTAAAGCTGTGAGACGCCCCAGGGTATCGTCTTCTGGTAATCATTTTATAGAGATTGGCCTAATTGTGTAAATTGTTTTCAGAATTTATTTATTTAATAAAACGGATTTTTGACATCCATTCACAGAAGCACGAAATATTTCAATAGATATAGGTCTCCTTCTATATAAGGCTCTGAAAAAAACCTGATCAATTTGCAGTTTTAGCAGTTATAATAAAGCAGGTTTTATTCTTTTTTCGAGAATGTTGTATGTTTTTTTTGTTTCAAGCGTCAAAACTGCTTTATAACAATATTTTAGCTAACAAAGGTTTTATTTAATGTTTATGAATAAAGCTCAAAAAATTTAAAAATATTTAAAGTTACCCTCTAAACTCAAAATACGTGAGTTAACGGCCTTTTAGTCAGGACGGTAGTATAAAATACCTAACTTTAGCTAATAAACCTTATAAATATTGATACTGCCGCCCGCAGACCTTCAAGTGATTCAAAACAGACTGAAGGTTAAATTGGTAGACAATTTCGTTTTGGGAAAGACACGGCGGTGCGTCGCGTGCGGTAAACGACCGTTTCCAAATTGCCGGGGCTACGGCCTATATTTCAAAATCAAATTGGTCCCCGAACGGCGCCGGTTTAAAGTAATAAATTGCCAGGCGAAGAAGTCGAATCCTCTAATCCTTTTGAAATATTCGCGACGTTCATGCCTTCTGTCTGTGTGATTGTCATTGTTTGGGGTTGGGACGCGGATGTTGATGTGATTGTTAGTCTTTTTCTCACGTCAGATTATTATAAACAGGGTGTATACAATATTTTTGGAATAACAAACCAAAACACATACTCATGCTAATAATAGGTTGGGGAAAAAAGTATTTTCGCATGTAGTACATACATGAACTTGTAATTAAATCTCTTTGGTTATACCAATGGTGTCTGGTTGGTTTTGTTATCATTGAAAAGTTTTAATTATGAAGAAGATAATTCCAAATTCAAATAAGGAAAATGTGTGATTTGCAAAAAAAGGTATTGGTTTTTTGTTTATTGATACGTGTTTCATTTAAAAAATGTTTATCATCTTATAGTTGGCACTACCTATCACTAAAGCTTGTTATGGTCAAAATCACAATGATGGGGAGCATTATTTTTATATAGAGAATTAGTAGATTCAAAGGTCATCAAATGCAAAGTTTTGGTTGATGCAATTCAAAGTTTTAAATTAATTAGTTAGTATTTAGTGATTTTTAGTATACAAAGCAAATGTGTCAGGCTGTATTTACATAAAAGCAACCTCTAAAATAAAACACTGGAATAAATCAACTCACTGCTTTACTCTGCTCTTTTGTACAAAAACACTTTTACAATCTTACGCGCTAAAAACCTACATGCAGATTTTTTTTTCATATGTCAATGTCTATTCTTTTTCTTTTTCACAAACTGGACGGTCCTCTAGACCGTAAAGGTTTTAATGGAAAAGTCACATTATATAAATAAAGTCACATCTTATTTGGCGCGTATCAAACGCCCCTATGCGACATAATAATATTAAAAAACATTATAAATTTTAGTTTTGAGCAGATGGCTGTCCAAATAGTCTAAAATATAGGAGACGGTAATTTTTATGTTTTACTATCTGTTTATCACTACCCAGTTTTGCTTTGAGTCTAAACTTATCTACTAGCACTTAATAGTTTGATTAACTAGTTATTGTTACTCAAACACAGATTTGAAGTTCAAATTTGAATTTGTAATTAAACGGGCTTTTTGATTAGAATAATTTACTGGATAGAATGGCAACAAAGCCCAATGCTTTGATTAAATAAATAAAATAACCTCCATGATTCTTAATAATAATATGATTTGGAAAATCAATTTGAAGTTTTGACCGTGGGAGAGCCAAGCTTCGGCATGAATGGGCCGGGTCGACGACGACTGTTCTGTGTTTCGCTGCGTGAGTGAGGGTACCGGAATCCCAATCCGAGCGAAAGGCGAGTTCAAAGGTGGCAGCGCACTTGTGACTCCACTGGTGTCGCGGGTGTCTATGGGCGACGGCAATCGCTTACCATCAAGTGATCTGTGTGCTCGTCTGTTACCTATCATATAAAAAAGAAGTAAAATACATTTAAAAAACTGATATAAGCTTTTTCCTTTGTTTTGGGTCCGGCAGAGTTAAAGTTAGTTGTAACAATGGCGACTTGTCAGAATGCGTGGCACAGCCATAGACATAACCTAACCAGATGGAGCCTTTTCATAGAAAGCTATAGGCGACGGAAATTGCTTACAATCAGGTGATCCGTATGCTCGTCTGCCTCCCACCTATCACTTAAAAAAGAAAAAAAATACATTTAAAATAACAGATATAAGGTTTTTCCTTTGTTTTGGGTCCGGGCAGAGTCAAAGTTAGGTGTAACACTGGCGACTTGTCAGAATGCGTGGCACAGCCCTATAATCATATGGCTGTATTTATGTCTATACATAGCACCCTAACCAGATTGAGCCTTTTAATAGAAAGCTCTGGGTGACGGCAATTGCTTACAATCAGGTGATCCGTGTGTTCGTCTGCCACCCACCTATCACATAAAAAAAGAAGAAAAATACATTTAAAATAACAGATATAAGCTTTTTCCTTTGTTTTGGGTCCGGCAGAGTCAAAGTTAGGTGTAACAATGGCGACTTGTCAGAATGCGTGGCCCAGCCATAGACATAACCTAACCAGATGGGGCCGTTTCATAGAAAGCTATAGGCGACGGCAATTGCTTACAATTAGGTGATCCGTGTGCTCGTCTGCCACCCACCTATCACTTAAAAAATGAAGAAAAATACATTTAAAATAACAGATATAGATAGATAGATAGATAAAACGTTTATTCGCATCAAAAAGCACACATTTAGAGCAGTATAAAAGTAAGTACAGTAAAAATCCCCAGAAGGTCTTATAGTGAGGCATGTGTGCAGTAGTGGTGCAAAATGGCAATGGCTCAGTGAAATGTTTACTCGACGAGCAAAACACTGATTTTCAGCCATTGCCATATAAGCTTTTTCCTTTGTTTTGGGTCCGGGCAGAGTCAAAGTTCGGTGTAACACTGGGCTCAATCTGGTTAGGGTGCTATGTCTATACATAGCATCCTAACCAGATTGAGCCTTTTCATAGAAAGCCATACTTGAAAAACCTCGCGAAGCAAAGTACTGGAGTGACGTGCTGGGTGACTTTCTTTCTCTACCGCACCCGTATAGAGAAGCATTAAAGCTGCATCAGGGCCGGTTGATTTTGATCCGATTGTTGATTTCAAATTATAAATAATGTTGCTCCGCGCACAAAAAATAGTTTTCTTACATACATTTTTATGAGATAGGAGGCAAACGAGCTGACGGATCACATTTAATGATATACCGTCACTAGTTTCAGCTGCATGCTTGGTTCTCTCATCATCATCATCATCATCAGCCCATTTAAGTCCCACTGCTGGAGCACGGGCCTCCCTCAATCACATGAGGGGTAATTGCCATGCTCACTACGCTTGTCAGACGGGTCGGCGAGGGTTTTAGTATAATTGCAGAATTTTCCTTCTCTGGGTGCTGATGAACGTGCCAGCAGCTTTACCTTAGTCGCCTTTTACGTCACCTCGGTAAGAGTGAGGGTGGCCTATTCTACTCTGTCGGGGACCACACGGCCTCTTGGTTCTCTACGCTATGCTAAAGCGCCACGAAAGAAGTTCTTCCAAGGCACGGGAGTACAAGACCGCTAACTTCCAGATTCCGAACCGACACTGAGAATTTCTTAACAAAAAAACTCAGTTACAAATTTTGGTCCGACCCGGGGATCGAGCCCGGATCCACAAGCGCAGCCGTTGCTTTGAAGTGCAACCCACTAACCGTTGCGCCTTCGGGGCTGTCAAGTAATAAAGAGTGAAGCTAATGACAGGTTTCCTTTAATTTCTCCATGAATAAATTAACCTAAGTAAAATAAGTTTAATACAATAGCAAAAGCAATGCGTTATAAAAGCTGCGCTGTATCAAAGTCACACAGAATTTTCGGAATTTCGGGATATCATAGAATGAATCGGTAGATAATAGTGATATAAAGGCATTAAAGCGACATAAATGCACTTATGTCGCTTTAATGCCTTGTGGTCCCCGGCAGAGTAGAATAGGCCACCCTCACTCTTACCGAGGTGTCGTAAAAGGTGACTAAGGTAAAGCTGCGTGCATGATCATTAGCACCCAGAGAAGGAAAACTCTGCATTTATATCAAAACCCTCGCCAACCCGTCTGCCAAGCGTGGTGAGTATGGCAATTACCCCTTACGTGATTGAGGGAGGCCCTTGCCCCAGCAGTGGGGACTTAAATGGGCTGACGATGAAATGCACTTGCTCTTTTGTTTGCAGGGGGCATCGACAAAGTCGCGGAACGACCGAAGGTTTAAAGGTATGAATTGGCCAGCGTGCTCAATGCGTACGGTGACGCAGTCACGGTGCAGAGAAGAGCGCACTATCTCTTATTTTTTTTATATTAATACATGGGGCAAAAGACAACATCTTCCCTTCCTTGCGTCGATGACCTCAATGCTGAGGGCCATGACCCCGACGGTGCACATTTTCCAGGATTTTCTTTCGCAAGCTTGACCTGTCTTCAGCGGCGTGAATGGCATCGCACACTGAGCTATTTAGCGTGGTACTGATCTGGTCTGACCATCGCGTTGGGCTTCTTCCTCTCGGTCGTTTCCCGCCAACCTTGCCTGTCAGAATCAGTTTCTCCAGCTTGTCCTTCCTAGCGTATCCGACAAACTCGAGACACCTTGAGGCATATGGTTGAAAGCCTCATTGGTATCTCGATTTCAGCAAGGGTAGATGCATTGGTCCGATGACTGCTGGGGCACGGGCCTCCCTCAAACACATGAGGGGTAATTGCCATACTCACCACGCTTGGCAGACGGGTTGGCGAGGGTTTTGATATAAATGCAGAGTTTTCCTTCTCTGGGTGCTGATGATCATGCTAGCAGCTTCACCTTAGTCGCCTTTTACGACACCTCGGTTAGAGTGAGGATGGCCTATTCTACTCTGCCGGGGACCACACGGATGATCCACTAGATCCCAAGTAAAAGACAATTTAAATAAATATTTCTACGTCAGTGGCACGCGGTTTTATGTTTGTGTCACAGCTCAGACAAAAACAAGATGGCTGAACACATGAGGGAAACAAGGTGGCGTGAGTTAGCCCCCTGCGTTTCTCCCTCATCGCCCATATTAGGAATTATAATGGTGATACAGCCGAAGCCTCCCTCCACGATACTCCCTAGGCGGTTCCTCCCCCGAACTTGCCGGGAGAAGGGATAGGGACAGCCAGGAGAACTGAGCCGTCCCTACCGGGTAGCAGAGGGATCCTGTGCAATGCTGCTGCTGGTGTCCCCGTACCACGCACCAGCGGGCTCCCTCCGCGAAGAGGGGGTGGACGCGCATTTGCTCGGCGTCTCCTCCCCCTCCTCACCCTTTGGAGGGTATGCGGTACTCACTATAGTCTTTATATTTCTCTCATGAAACAGTAACTAGGTATTTTCGCAAAATCATAAATATTTTAAAAGCCCTTTGATCATAAACAAATCCTTTTAGCAAGTTTATGTTAAAAGGAGTTGGTTCGTGATAAAAGGACTTTGGCACTAAAATTAGGCGCACTTTGACATATTTGAACAGTCGGTGTAATAAAAGCAAATTCTAACAGCTTTTGATTCGATTGAATAACTTGTAACCGTGAATAAATTTGTGTGACTAAATCAAAATGTTTATTCTAATTGCGTTTTAGCCGAATGTTATCAATTTATGATGTTATTAATCTGGCTGGTTTTCAGATAATCACGTCGTTATCGTATCCAATGGGGGTCTTTTATGGTGTAATTACAGAGAAGTTACTCGATAGACCGGGAGAGGGGCTCCGGTTAACACTTAATTACTCACACACATATCAATAATGTACTATTTCAAAATAGCACATTTTGCATGATCAACGAAAAATCCGTTATTTCCAGTTACTTCACAGTTATCATAAATATATTCGAGATTGCGCATGAAAAATACTATCCGCATTCTTAGATATAATATAAATATCGGAAGATATGGAACGTCCCTTTAATTAGACAACTGAAAACCGTCTTCATTCACAACTACATAGTTAAAAATCGGGAAAGCCTCGGGAGCTTTATAAAAAAAATACAATAATTTTTTGGAACCGTGTATTTCGGTCCGAGCTCTACAATTGGACTGACTTAATCTAGACTTAATTCTAAGACACAAAGAATATCGCACCCACGCCATCCGGGCAGGTGCACTGCTGACGCTGCGGGCGCCGCCCAAGCGACTATGTCTTATCTCTACTAAATGTTTATTGAAATTACACGATCTTTTAGATGAGGGTTCATAACTACATGCATACATACTCACACCTCTATGACACATTTGTTTAATTTTGTACGACATTGGAAAACAGAGACAAACCTATTTGGTTTGACACGCTTGACTCACTCAGAGTTGAGTCCTGTCAAAAGATCTTTACTTGTCATACATTAACACATCGTATATTTCTATCTCGCTCTGCTAAATGGTGACCAAAACACTAATCAATTTAGAAATATTATGAGATATTAAAACTTTTCTTGTGATTTGTGATTCCATGAGATTTCTTTTTGAATTATTTGTAAAACGCTTAAAAGCGCACGAAGTCATTTTGGAAACCTTTATCCCACTTAAAATAATTAATGTGACACGAATCCCACTTAAAATAATTTTTCGACTGCGTTAGATTAGGCAACAGGGACCTAATTCACAGATTACTATACCTAATTTACGCCGTGTGGTCCCGGCAGAGTAGAATAGGCCACTCTCACTCTTACCTAAGGTAAAGCTGCTAGCATGATCATCAGCACCCAGAGAAGGAAAACTCTGCATTTACATCAAAACCCTCGCCAACCCGTCAGCCAAGCGTGGTGAGTATGGCAATTACCCCTCATGTGATTGAGGGAGGCCGTGCCCCAGCAGTGGGGACTTAAATGGGCTGATGATGATGATGATGATGATACCTAATTTAAACGGTCCACGTGGTATAAGCGAGTCACCTATCTTCCTGCTATTTTGATTAAATATAAGTACTTCAATTGATATTTCATTTTTTAGATTTCTATTAATTTTTTTAAAAAAGTAACTTTGAGATATTCCGAAACAATAGTCTTGTTCTGAGTGTGCGGTACCTATGTTAAGGGTGCATTTGATGAATTATAAATTTCAGTTATTTCTTTAAAAATATATCTTTGAAACGTAACGTGATGTGTAAGGAGATCATTTTATATTTTTAGGATCAATGTTGTGTATGTTATAGCTGTACGAGAAATACTCGTAATTATTATTTCCACTGACAACTTGTATTGGTACAAGCTTTTTGGTACACATTCATGTTTGTGAAATAAAATGATCACTGGCAGAGCTACGCTTCGGCATGAATGGGCTGACTCGGACCGGAAGCTGGCCTCACAGAAAACCGGCGTGAAGCAGCACTGTGCTGTATTTCGCTGCGTGAGTTAGGGGTACCGGAGGCCTAGTCCGGATGAAAGGGAGGTTTACAGGTTGGCAGGGCACTTGTGTCTCCACTGATATCGCGGGTGTCCATGGGCGGCGGCAATCGCTTACCATCAGGTGTTCCGTCTGCTCGTCTGCCACCTATTACATAAAAAATATAAAATGTGTACAAAAAATACAAACTTTATCTTAATATTATTAAAATCTAATATTATTGATATCAAAGATGGTTACATTTTCTCTACTATTATTCTAATAAAAAATACGTTTATTTATTTTATTTTGTACTGATTACTCGAATCCTCAAAGAACGTACCGAAACTGTACGTAAAATTATTTTATAAATAGCGTAAAACTGGAAATTCATGGGTGTCCGATACCAGGATAAGTGCATATAATAATAATATCTTCTAACCGATTTCGGCTGAGGCGGCTCGTTTCGGCTTCGCAGGATATATTATAGTGTACAAATGTGTGCGTAAACACAAGTGCACTCTCTATTCCCTTACCCTCAAATTCCGATGGGACACCAGTGTGACACGAAAGGAGAGGGATCGGGCGCAGGACCAACGGCTAGCGTGCTTTCCGAGGCTCGGGGATACAAGACCATATTCTTATACCAACTAGCTATAAATCTCTAAACTAACCATTCTTTAATTTGCTATTTATGAGATCGTGTCATCGTTCCTCCATAACAGAACTTTCTACAAAATACGAATGATGGAGACATTTCATCAAATTGACCGAATCGCTTTGATGTTGATGAAATTCTCTCAGAAAAGCTGCGGCAGCTATAATTCCATACAAGCCAGTTTAATATACACTCAGATATCTTAAATCGAGATGTACAAATATAGCAAAGGAATTCAATCTCTTAGAATAATAAAACAGTATGAAATGAAAAGAAAATATGAAATAAATATAAAAAAAAAAAATCACAACATCACATACATTGATCCAACTCCGAGATAGGTAGCTCAAGCACCTGTGTTACGGATATCAGAATCAACAGTGGGATTACAAATATATACATATAATACTTTTCTTTTTGTAAATACATACTTATAATAGATAGGAAACACCCAGACCAATACAAACAAACATGTTCATGCACACAAATGTTTGTACACAAGAAATAAATAATAAATAAATTTTAGATTTTTTTGGGATGTATTTTGATTTTTTTTGAGTTTTGTTTGGGATGTAATTCATAAGGAACTTAAATTAGATTAATAATTTTGTTTATTTTAAATAAATAAATGTAGGAACTAATATTAATATAAAAACAAAGTCAGAATGTTCTCATTTTCGCTAGAAAATAATTAGAGAATACGAGCAATTTTTACGAATAGAATCTGGACATGGCGCTGCGCTCTTTGATTTCGAACGTAAATATATTCGCATATTATTAAAAAACCACCTCCTAAATTATTATTTTTCAATAAATATAGTCTATGTTTTGTCGAATGATTGTAAATAATTCCATTTATGACGCTTTATTAATATTTTATGTTCAACAATATTTACTTAGAATATTTCTTCCAAACATTAATAGTGTATTCATAAACTGAAACTACTAATAAACTAAAACTTACAAGTATATATATATATATATATATATATATATATATATATAGTTTTGTATATGTTACTACACAACAAAAGGTCTTTGTTATCGTTAGAAACGCGCGCTCGCAAAAAAATCGCGGAACAATTTGCAAGCTTGGCACAATATCGCATGCGTTCAAAACTACTACGACAATTGAAAGGATAAATTGATCTTATTCCATACTAAGTCAATTACTTGAAATAAATAAAGAAAAATAATTATTCCATAGAAGTGGACGCCTAGAGTCAGGCATTTACATTCGCTGCATAAAATCGGTATTTTCGGTGAAAAGGAAAAGCGAAGGGGAGAGGTCAGCCTATCAGTAATGTAATGGCAAAAGCCTATTATACAGTTGATGATTATTTAAATGATGAGCTTACACCTTAGACATTGTAATGGATATATTTGTTGTTAGACATGAAATCGACTTATTTATGCGAGTAATATAGTAATAATAACATTTTATTAACATTTTTATCGATTAAAAAGAGTAACTGGCGAGTTTCTTGCCGGATCTTCTCGTTAGAATCACCTTTTCGATTCCGGTGGTAGAATCACATTAAATATGTTTATTCATTTCTTAGTATATTTTATGTATCGACATATATGTGTAATTACATGTATATTATACTTACAAAATAAATAGTTATAATTTCTAATGTATGACGATTGAAAGTGAAAGTGCTGTATGTATACAAGCCTATGCAAATAAAGATATACAAGCCTATGCAAATAAGGAAACCTGAACGTTTCAGATAGTTTCATGAAAGATTACCAACAAAATCAAGTAATTATTTTTTGTTCTTTCATGAAACTATCTGAAACGTTCAGGTTTCCTCATGATGTTTTCCCACACCGCATCACTAAAAATTAAGTACTACGCTTTGTTGTTATGTCTCAGGGAAATCCACGATGGTTACCATGTCACATGGAGGAACAAGGTGGTATGTGGGAAAGCTAACCGAGCTTTGGAACCCATGTCATTGCGATCGCGTTGGAAACCGACATTTGGACCACTGCGATGCTAAACGTAACTATTAATAAATTCACCAGCGCTTTTTTTTAAATTTAAGATGCGAACAATTTAGCAATGTTTGTTCAAATAGTTTCCGGTCACACACGTCGTTCAAATCCCTTTCTTATCGCGAGGCACGTACAACCCTCATGAGTTCGTGTGCTAGCTTCATTCCTGCCTACTCTTAATTCACTGTAATTTTTCCACGCGACTTATTTTAAAAGAAAAACTGTAAGTTATAAGGAACTTAATTACCTTAACGAACGTCACGAAAAGGAACGCTTAGGGGAAAGATAAAAGTGGCAAGTGAGTCTGAAAATTTGTATGAATCGGGACAAAAGTTGAAAGGACTGGTTGGGAGTTGGCATAAAGGCATTGGGCGGCGAACATGAAACATTGTTTGACCTTCTTTCTAATAAAAGAACTTGGCGAAATTTATCGCGTTTTCGTTCATTGAGACTTTTGACGATTACGTTTGATTAATGCAGCAATTAGAGGCGGGTGGTCGATACGTGTAGGTCGTAATGTCGATTTTGATTTAATAAGCGTTTTTCTAGGTTTAAATGGTCTAATCACAGAAGGGATAAAAGCTTTTGTTCCTTTCTCATTCATCTTAGCGCGTAATTCCCGGTTGCATCCAAAGCTACCGCTTTGGACCCAATATTACTCTTAGACCACGATTCAGAATTTGGGGAGTCTGGTAATTACTATAATAAGACTGCCATCTTACCTCAACATTTTAACAGGGGAACCAGATCAACTGAATCATGTTTACACGTTTCAGAAACAATTCGAAACGTGCAGATTTCCTCACGATGTATTCCATCAACGCTGAGCTAACTAGTAGAAACTCACATAGATTTCTGGAATTTTATTACATAGATAAATACTTTTTATTTCACAACACATAACTTAAAGTTCAAGTTCACAAATGGTTGTTAAACCTTTGTTTGCTAAAACGGTGTTATTGTTTCAAACGTCAAAACTGTTCTATAACACCGAAAAAGCTAACATATTATCTTAATTGAATGTTTATGAAGAAAGTCCAAAATGTACGTAGATGCAATATGCCATATGTATATATAATTGCCATTTTCTCGAAGAAAAATATGAAAAAAGTAGATAAGTGGTAGTGATAGTTTTATTATCTTTTTCACATATGTGGATCCCTTAAATTCTTCTTTCTTCCAACTTGGGTATAGTTTACGTAGTCACTTTATCTATGCATTCTAATATAAATGATTTGAAGCTGTCTTTCGTCTGAGCGTAATTTGAGGTGTCAGCCGGTGCAAGGTTTAGCATAACTTTGCATACAGTGGCTGAGCCAAATTGACAGCCACGAGGGTAATTTGAAATATTCAATAGCAACCAACTAGATTTATTTCATTGAATTGAATAAATCAGTAAGCGCTATGCAAATTATTTACCTACTTATATTTTCGATTCTGGTGAAGCTCGCGGGAATCCCTTAGATGCGGGTGGTATGGGGCCGATCTGTGTGGAGAACATAGGGAGAGGCATAATGTCCAGCAGTGGGTGCCTGTTGGCCGACCGAAGGGGAATCTGGCGCTTTATCTGGGGTTGAAACCGGGAGCCAAACTGCAACCGTCGCTTTAAAATACTTTTATGATATAGTAAAGAACAGAAGTAGCTCTTAATTCTGATGATAAGCGATTACCGCCAAATTACCGTCACCTATTTTACATCAACTTATGCTATTGACTGTATTAAAGATAAGATAATCTTTTATTTCAGACCCATTGTGAATTTCAAACATTTTCGCGTTCCGCATTACATTTACTTATTTACAATAATTATTTGTCGTCACACTGCACCGCGTAGCTACTCGTAGCGTGCTGCTACGATGTATTCGTAGTATTGCTACGAAATGGTTGCTACGATGACGAGCGTAGCATATTGGTTAGGAAGCTCGTAATTGTAGTATTGAAATGAGGTTTATGGAAATGAATTCTTCAGATTTTGCAGTGAAAACATTAACATTACCTATTACTTTTTGGACTCAAAATACGTAAAAGTACTAGTATTTTGAGTTTGTGATTACTCATATGTATTATTTTCGGAGTACAAATCTTATACGCAATAATAATAATATAATATAATAATAATAATCAATTTGATTTTAATGTATTTTTTCCGTTTCCATCAGAAATATCTTTATAGACTACGATATGCAATAGACGAAAATACAAAAAAAAGATGTCAGGTCATATCCCTTTAATTTGATCAGAAAGTTTAAAAGCACTACTTGTATAATTTTACCAATAGACAGTGATCAAAAATATATTTACAGCCGCGGCTAGTTTAATCACTAATCATCTTACTTGCAATGGAAACGCTAATCTTACACCGCAACCGCGATGAAAACAGCTTTCCAGGAATTTAATTACGAGCTTTTATATTTAACATCCACCTCGTCGACCTTAAAAAGGCCACATTTCTTTCACCAGTCAGAAGCTAAATTATTCACATATCAAACAGGTTTTAATGCAAAAGATATGTAACTGCACCGTACGAGAGCCGCCGAGGTGCTCCGATGCTCGGGCCTTTGGTTGGGCCTGGCTCAGTCTGGCTCAGTCTGCCCGCGGCCCCGGCGCGAGACGGTCGTGTCAGTACGCGCGTTGTGCCAGTGCTATAGGAGTTATAAGACGTGGCTGTTAGTGTTTGGACATGAGTGGCTTGACTCGTGCGTGTCACCTGATGGGATAGGAACAGGTTAGTTTTTTTTTAAGAAGTTGGGACTTTGAAAAGTTGTGTAGTTAAACTTTTTATAACTTAATTTAGTTAAAGTTTATTTCTGATCTCCTAATTGTATTTGGATAGGCAACAACATTAAAAAAATATATCAACTCTTACAAAAAATGTTGAGACTTACGTTTTACAGTATTTTTTCTGTGATAACTTTAGTTGGAAGTTTTCATTGATACTCGTAGATTACCTATTTTTATTTACAAAATTACTTGATTGATATTTTAAAAGTAGCTAAACATATATTTTTTCTACAAATTTCAAAGTAAAAATGTATAAAAATATAACTCTATATAAATTCAATTAAAAGTACAAAACGATTTTACATGAAAACTAAGAAGATTTTTTTGCTAAGTGCAAGTATTATAATAGAACAAAGATTTGAGTCTAATGGCATGAATCGTCTGGCGCAATTATTTATTTGTACTATATTCATTGAATAATGTATTATTGGAAGCTCGGTAGTAATTCAGGCGGGTTTATTATAATAATTTACATTTAACTTTACTTAGTTAGAAGGCTTACTTTGACTGGCAGTCAAAGTTAAGGTATCTTGTAGAATTCTTTTCTTCCTATTGGAAAAAAAATATGTGCCATTGTGTAACTGAATATGAAGTGCCTCAGTTCAAAGTATTTTAAGCGTATGAACGCTTAAAATACCAGATTTAAGTTGATGCGGCCCTTTTTTCCTAATAGCTGTTTAGCCCTTAAATTGTAGCTTCGGTGGTCGATACACCGATGGCTTTCAGAATAAGAATACTTTATTTGCATAATTTCAGGTACATAATGTGATGTTACAATGTTATTTGGTATCACTGAAGTTTGCTTAAGTTAAGAACGTGCAAATATTTAATAACGGAATATATTAAAATAACAATTCAATGTCACTTAAAAATAACAATGATGCTAAAACTAGTCAGTAATAAATAATTAATATCTACTCTATTGCCTAATAATAATTCATTCAAATAATGGGATTGTTAAATTAAGTCACTTATTTTTAAAATCTAAATCAAAATATTCAGTCAGCGAGTAAAAAGACCTTTCCACAAGCCACGTATGTAGTTTGCTATAGAAGTGAGCTCCACTCAGACCTCTCAGTTCATCAGGTAACGAATTAATGATTCTGATGGCCATATGAAATGAGCTTTTTTGAGCCATGGTTAATCTGCAAGGGGGCAACTGTAGCAAGTTTTGTGGACGTTCTCTCAATTCCTTAAATGTTTTATTTTATTGTAATAGTCATCATCATCATCAGCAACCCACACTCGTCCACTGCTGGACATAGGTCTCCCCTAATGCACGTCACTGCTCCCGATTTTCGGCCACTCTAATCCAGCCCACACCAGCCAGCCTTCGAATGTCATCATCCCATCTTGTCGCAGGGCGTCCTACACTACGCTTACCGAGTCGCGGTCTCCACTCAAGGACTTTACGGCTCCAACGGCTGTCAGCTCTGCGGCTAATGACCAGCCCACTGCCACTTCAGTTTACTAATTCGGTGGGCTATGTCGGTGACTCTGGTTCTCTGTCGGATTACATCATTTCTGATGCGGTCCTTCAGAGATACTCCGAGCATAGCCCATTTCCATATTGTAATAGTAATTACTTGAAATTTATTCTTAAGTAGATACCGCACTTGAAAAAATCTTTTTGTATTAGAGTGAGAACCAACTCCCCTACCTTCTACGTACCGACAGGATGTTCTTTCAACCGAACAAGATGGCTAAAAACCATGGTGAATTTATTGTTGGTCACTTTCTCGGGCACACAAAGTGATGTGTTGAAATTGAACGGCCTAAAGCTTAGTTTTTTTACTTCACGCAACATTAAAGGTGCCGGTAACTATTGCGAACCGGAAAGTGTTGTTGGTGAAAAAGGTTCTGTTTCACTGGGACTGTGGACCCGGACTGCGCTGCGTCTACGCTACCATAATCGCTAATAAAGAACTTTGTAAAAGGAATATATTAAACCAACCCTCTGAACATTACCTAATTTAACACCTAAAATACTGATTGCACATCAAACTATGAGTTTCTTGGTGTGCAAAAAGGTTTTTTTTATCATCTTCCTCCAACATAATCGGAGGCTTTTTTCTTTCTACTTTTTATTTTGCCAACCTTACATTCGAGTTCTATTACGTATGCCTCTCGCACTTTCATTCCTCATGCTATATCTTTCTTACATCCATCATCCTGCACACTTGAGGCCGGGGAAAGACCGTGCAAAAAGGTTAGGTTAGGTTAGTAAGTTATTAATTTGGAGGAAACGTTAAATACAACCCTTTGTAAAAAAAAATATTTTTTACAGTCTCCCTTCTCGACTTAGCTGTGATTTGCGTTAAAGCCATCGCTTCAACACTTGGGGTACACGAGGACCATGAGGCCACCGAGTAGCGGGTAGTGGGTCGCACTTTAAAGCGAATTTGTACTTAACGAAAATGTGTACCTATGTTTTTGGTAAGAAATTCTTAGTGTCAGCCTGAAGTCTGGAAGTTAGTGGTCTTGCACCCCCGTGCCTCGAAAAGCACGTTAAACCGTTGGTCCTGCGCCCAATCTCTCTCCGGTCGGATAAGAGCGCCCAATCCATCGGAATAAGAGGGTAAGGGAATAGAGTGCACTTGTGTTTGCGCACACACTTGAGCACAATAATTTATCCTGCGTACATGGTTGATCGTTGAGACTGGCTACCGTAGCCGTAATCGGTTGGATGATAATCAATTTAACAGTGGGTATTATATTTTATTCAATAAATAAATTCATATTACATCTCATAACTAAGATTAATAAATATTTCACAACATCACGTACCTAAGTACGTAGATCTCTAGCTACTACTACAGGCTCAAGCACCTGTGTACAATTTGAACTGATTCTGTACTAAAAAGCTTAAAGCATTTGCGTAACGGATATCAGACAACATAGGCGTTACAAAATATAATACTTAAATACATTAATACTGAACACTATGTTTGACACATGAATGTTTGCCCAGAGTAGAGGAATCCACTTCCTTTAGAGCGTGAGGCGTGAGTCCAAGGTAATGTTGACCCTGCCTTAGCAATGGTCAAGCACCTTCGGAACTGTCTGAGTATGTTAAATAAAACATTCCTTGTTGTTTTAAATTGATATTTTTTTGATGTGATATGTGGCAGACGAGCACACGGATCGCCTTATGGTATGCAATTGCCGCCGTTCAAATCCCCCTTACCCGTACCCCCACTCACGCAGCGAAACACAGTACAGTGCTGCTTCACGCCGGTTTTCTGTGAGGCCGTGATATCACTTCGGTCGAGCCGACCCATTCATGCCGAAAAGTGGCTCTCCCACGGACCATCATCATCATCATTTCAGTCAATAGGCGTCCACTGCTGGACATAGGCCTCCCCCAATGTTCTCCACACAAATCGGTCCTGTGCCGCCCGAATCCAGTGGATTCCCGCAACCTTCACCAGATCGTCGGTCAACCTTGTGGGGGGCGCCACAGCTGCGACTTCCTGTACGTGGCCTCCTCTCAAAGACCTTTCCGCCCGAACGGCCGTCTGTTCTGCTCGCTATGTGCCCTATACATTGCTACTTGAGACATGCAATCCTTTGGACTATTCCCCACTGTTCATATATTCACTAAATTGATCGTATGAAGTGATATTTTCACCAAACATTAGAAGAGAATATAACGGGTTTGCTAATTTATATGTACCTAATTTCAGAGTTCCTACTATGTAGGCGCGCTGTTACAAACGACATGGTCACGGAATTAGTTTCTCGCTGATAAACTGTTACCGGCAGACATACAGGTCTTCCTTCCTTCGACGTTCTTTACAGAGTTCATCCCGGTACCACTGATCATAAACTCATAATACAATATAGTAAGGTATAAAGTAGTACGGCTGCTGTAACGTAGCCGAAACGTCGAGTAAAATATGTGGTACACAATGTTGTATCACATAATAAACATCGTGTTAATTCCCGTCTTGATAAATTAAAGTTATAATGCAACGCGAAAATCTAAAAAACTATTAATTAAACTATTAAACTTGACGGGAGGCACACTAGCATTGCTAATCGATTTAAATTGTTAGCATCTAAACAGGATATCTTTTTGACAATCTCGAAAATCGAGCTTCTCGAAAAGAACTTCTACTTTTTATTCTATACTAGCTTTTGCCCGCGACTTCGTCTGCGTGTAATTCGAATAAAAGCAAGGTCTTATAGATATCTTTATAAATTATAGCCTATGTGTTATTCTGATCTATAAGCTACATTACTGTAAAGTTTCATTAAAATCCGTTTAGTAGTTTTTGCGTGAAAGAGGAACAAACATCCATCCATACATCCATCCAAACAAACTTTCGCCTTTATAATATTAGTAAGGACTTAAATTTTTGGTCTGTTTTCTACTCAAAATATGAACAATCGCCAAAAACGGCCACTTATGTCGTTAATCCAAACTTTGAGTGCAAAAACAGATCAAAAAGTTAATTATAAGCATTAAATAAATAGTATATATTCTTTCCGAGAGGCTCAAACTTCGGAATTGTTAAAAAGATATCCGGTTTAGTTGCTATCAATTTAGATCGATTGGTCGCTAGTTAGGGCTACCCGTCGCCTTAATATGCCTTTTATATATTTATTTATTTAATACATTCTTCTAAGAATACTTCACATTCCGAACTTTTAATTAGCATATGGAATAATATGAACATAATCATCATCATCAGCCTATCGCAGTCCACTGCTGGACGTAGGCCTCTCCAATTGTTCGCCACTGTGATCTATCCATGGCTTCTCGCATGCAGCTCTTGCCAGCCATCCTGCGCAGATCGTCCTCCCACCTAGCCAGAGGGCGCCCTACATTACGCTTGCCAAGACGCGGTCTCCACTCCAGAACTCGTTTACCCCATTGGTTGTCGGTTCTGCGGCTAATATGGCCAGCCCACTGCCACTTAAGCTTGCTAATCCGGTGAGCAATGTCGATAACTTTGGTTCTCTGCCGGATCACCTCATTTCGGATTCGATCTCGGAGAGAGACGCCGAGCATTGCTCGTTCCATAGCCCGCTGAGCGACCTTTAACTTGTGGACCAGCCGTACCGTAAGTGTCCACGTTTCGGCTCCGTATGTCATGACTGGTAGGACGCACTGATTGAAGACTTTCGTCTTTAGGCACTGTGGTATCGACGATATGAAGACACGACGTAGTTTTCCAAATGCTGCCCAACCTAACTGGATTCTCCTATTCACCTCATCCTCGAGGTTGTTTTTACCCAATTGCAAAGTCTGCCCGAGGTACGTATTTTTGAACAACTTCGAGGACGGCACCGTGAATTGCAATCGGTTCCGGTAGAACATGTTCATTGAACATGACCTTGGTTTTGTCCAAGTTCATCCGTAGGCCGATGCATTTAGAAGAGTCAGCCAGTTCATTCAGCATCTGTTGTAGGTCCTAACATTATATGAACATAATATGAATATTAATTATTTGTGTAGGAGCGGGGATGTTTTTAAAAGAGCCCAATGGGGAACATTTTCCTAGAAAGCGCGGACATTTTCTTTACGTTGTTGGTAAAGGAATCCACGGGTAAATGTTATTTAAACATTTAGGGCCATTTCAAAGAACAGAGGCGAAGATAATCTCTTTATGTACCATGAGAAGACACGGCTATATAATTCAATCTATGTTAACATATATTTACACTTTGCTTCGTGTTCCTAAATTGATCCATAAATTTAAGATTACCGTTATTTAGGTAACACGAAAAGTTGTAACAGAATTAACAAACTGTAGGAGTGAAGGCCAACTTTACATTGGACTCAAAATTTCAAGTACATATTCTTATAATGTAAATCATAAATCAATAAATTAAGTATTATAATTTGAAGTGGCTGCCCTTTAATGTAATTATCAGATTAGCCAAATTGTCGATAAAGGTCCGATCGTACCTTGCATAGAGAGAGGTTTTAAGGCTTTGAAAACCGCACCGCACATCTCTCTCTCTCTTATCTTTAAGTGTGATTCCCGGTTGCCTCCAAAACCGTCGCTTTGGAGCACAGGAAACTCGCTTCGACCATGATTTAGGATTTAGGGAGTCCGCCCTCTGACCTTCACAACCCCTTTAACAGGGGAACTTCATTTTGCAGTGGGTAGTGCGACGCACTTAAAAGCGACGGCTGTGCTTGGGGTTCCGGGTTCGATCCCCGGGTCTGGCCAAAATGTGTACCTAAGTTTATTTGTAAGAAATAACTCAGTGTCAAGTGAAAGTTGGCGCTCTTGTATCCCCGTGCCTAGGAAAGCACGTTAAGCCGTCGTTGGTCCAGCGCCCAATCCCTCTCCGGTCGTATCAAGCTGGTGTCCCATCGGATTGTGAGGGTAAGGGAATAGAGAGTGCACTCGTATTTGCGCACACACTTGAGCACTATAATATATCCTGCGTAAGTGGCTGATCGTTGAGATTGGCCGCCGTAGCCGAAAGCGGTTGGAGGATGATTAACAGGAGAACCAGACCAACTGAATTATGGTTATATGTGCCCGCTATTGCCAGTGGAGTCACAAGTGCGCTACCAACCTATTCCTTCAAACGAAGCGTGAAGAAGCATCTCGCGGGCCAGTATGGCGGTGCTAACGGAGGTGATGCCTTGACACCGCTTCCGTTGTAATTGCTACTTGGGCTCTTCTCTTGCTTACCATCAGGCTGAGGAGAGCCAATTGTAACGTTATACGTTCATTTTTAAACTAAAACACGTCTTTTTACAATAAATAATGAAATACTTTAAAATAAAAAAAAAAGAAAAGAAAGTAAAACGAAAGTATTTACAATAAAAAAACACATAATATAATCACTTAAATCAACTTAAATCAACTTAACTACAGTATATAAAACCCTATTATTAACATTTTTTTATATAAACAAATTTACATTAAATAACTTTGATTGAATATACTATCAATCAAAAAATAACTTCGCCTTAATCAATATTTGTTATTAGAAAGTAATTATAAATAAACTGCACAACGTTGCTATCGTGCTAATAATGGTTCACAAATCGCGCCCGCGGTACCCTAACGCTCAGGTAAGAAATCCTTTGTCCTAACCTCTGCGGGCGGGGGGTTTACTGACGTCACTGGTCATCCGATGGTCATGCACCAGGCGAGTGTTCGCCACACAGCTCGGCCGTACAGCGGGACGTACACACGTACTCCTCAGGAATACCTTTTCCCGCCATTCAATACCTAAACTATTGTAATCGGCTTAACATATTAATCGTTAGGACGTATTCGTGATTTTATAATTAATATAACTTCGCGCTGTGGCAATATTATATTATACCTAACGTATTTAGGAATCTGCAATTCCCCGAAAGGGTAAGTGATGATCTATGATTTTATTACCAACTGTGTAGCTAAAATAATACTGCGAAGTTTAATGTTATGTAATAGTGCATACCTATTGTGTTAATGTAAACGTTAGTGCTTAATCTTTCGCTTTCTTCTTTCCTTTGCCATTCTAATTTCAATGTAACTCAGTTAGTTTTTTTTAAAGTACAATAATAAAATTATGAAGTCAAACATTTAGATTTAGTAATAAAGTATTTAGTAATGTTTTAAAATTAAACTACCTATTTATAATTTTAATCATTAATTAGTTTAGTGTTAATTTTTATTATCTTATTTATAAAAATATAACATATGAATATATTTATTATAAGTTACTTTATAATTATTTATATTAAATATATTGTTTAAATTTTGTGATTTATATTATTATTAGATTATATATTATTTTTATTGGTAGTATATAAATTATTTTTATGATATATAATTATATATTTTATTATTAGAAAAATTATATATTATTATTTAGTTATATATAATATATATTTAAAGTAATATTATATATATGTCAAGATTGAATAAGAGTTTAGTATAATATTTGTATATTTAATTTTTGATTGTTATATGAGTTTATAATTAATATTATTTTTATTAATAGTAGATATAATGTTTAATTTATTTTGTTATGTTTAAATATATATATTATATGTGTTGTTATATATAATTTTATATTTAATATTTTGATGTTTATTATTTGTAGTGTTTATTTTCTTATTATTATTAATTAGATATATGAAAAGTAATTAATATTAGTTAAATAATAAGATTTTATGATAATATGATATTTTCATAAATATTATTTAATTTTATTTTTAGTTATATTGATATTTGTTTTATTGAATTTATATGATTAAGGTTAGGAATATATATGAATTAAATATTGTACTTTAATATTTAAATAAGTTGTGATGTTATTATATTATAGATAGTATAGAATTATGTTTAATATTTATTATATAATTGTAGAGATGTTTACTATATTTAGTAAGTATATTTTTTTATAAATTATAATTAATTATTATTTTAGTTAAATATTTATTTTTTATATTTGTTAAGGAAATCTTTTATATTTAAGTTCATTAATGTTATATATATTGATAGTTTAATTTAAATTTTATATAATATTTTAAATATTATGAATTTAATAATTAAAAGAATTATTAGATGATTATCTTTTAATAATTGTAAATTATATTTATAGATAATAAATATTTTTTATATTAATTTATGTTATATATATTTTATATTTTTATTATAATAAAATATAATAAATTATTTATTTATTTTATTTATTATATTTATTATATATTATTACATAATATAATATTTATGTAATTAATATTATTATTATATATTTAGTTTTTTATTAATTATATTATTATTATTATATATTAAATTTATTTTTTTAATATTTAATAGTTAGTACTTTTATATTTTTATATAGTATTATTAGTATGATCTTATTATATTATATATTTAATTAATAATATATTATACTATAGTATTTTACATATATATTTATAATATTATTATATATATATATTAGATTTTTTATTATAATTAAATATATTTTTATTATTTATATTATTTTATATGTATATATTAAAATTATTATTATTAATATATTTTAATTATTATATTTTATTTTATTAATAAGTTATTTTATGATACTTTTATTTTATTAATAAATTTAATTAGGTAATATTATATTATATTATTTTTTTAAATATAAGATGATATTTCTTAATTTATGATTTATATTTATTGTTTAATTTTTTGTTGGAAATATTAATTTAATATAATATATTTTAATATTTTAAAATTTATATTACTTAATGTTATTGATTAGTAAATTTTTATATTTAAATGATATTTATATAAAATATATATTTATATTAGTATTGAAATTTTATATTTTATTCAAATATATTAATATAGTTAGTTTATAATGTAGAATATATATAAATTATAATATATTTATTAATATTTTAAAAAATGATATATATTTTATGTTTTTATGTATTATATTGATAATATTTTTATTATATTATATTATATTTAAAAGTATAATTTTATTTATTTATTTTTATAATTTTATAATATTGATTAATTTATATATTTATTTATATATGGTTTATTGTATGTATATATTATTATACTAGATTATTATATTATTTAATTATTTATTTAGTTATTATATATTATATTTATAATTTTTTTGTTTAGATAATTTTTTTATTATATATTATAATTATATTATGTATTTTAATGTGTTGATTTTTGTAATTTTTATAATTATATGATATTATAATTTTATATATTTTTTTAAATAATATTTAATAAGTATTTATAATATATTATATGATGTTTTGAATATTTGAGAATACAATAAATTAATATGATGATATAATATTTTATTTATAATATGTTATATGATTATTTATTTATAATGACATATTATAATTAATTTTATGTATTTTGAAATTTATGAAAGATAGTGATTTATATAATTTATAATTTTTATAGATTCAATATATTTTAAATATTCTAATATTATATATTTATATTGTAGTATTAAGTTTATATTATATTATATATAAATTATATTATATTGTAATAAAGTTTATATTTATTTTATATATTAAATAGTTTTTAATATTATTAATTATAATATTATTATAGTTAAGATTATATTAAAGTTTTTATTATTATATTTGTATATAATATATTATTATATATTTATTATTATTATATTTTATAATATATTATTTTATATGTATTTATTTAATTTAATTTTAAATTATTTTATATAATTTTTATTTTAAATTATTTTATTTTATTATTTTTAATAAATATATTTATATATTTAATATTATATATTTTTATATTTCCTAATTTTTTTAATCTATATTTTTTTTCCCCTCCCCCCCCCCCCCCCACTTAAATTAATAATATAATTTTATTTTTTTTTATTTATATATTATTATATATTTTATAATATTTTTTATATTTATTTTATATTTTATTATATATTTTATGTTATTTTATTGATAATTAGTTATATTATATATAATTATTTTTAAATGAATAATTAATTATCTATTAAAGTGAATTGTGATATTTATTATAATAATATTTTCAAGTATTATATTGATTATTAATTATATGATTATCTATATATATTAATATTTTTATTATATATATAATAGTATTAATTATAATTATTATAATTATAAAATATTTTTATATTTTTATATCATAATATATATATATTATTTATAATAATTTATAGATATAATTTATTTATTAATTCTATTTATATTTGTTTATTTATTATTCTATAATATATATTTCTTATATTATATATATATTTAAACTACTAATTTTATTATTTATATTATTTAATTTATATTATAATTACTTAATTTATATATTTAATCTTTTATTTTTAATTTATAATATAATTTTATCTATTTTTTATTTGTTTAATTATTTATAATTATTATAATTATATATATTTTAATATATTTTATATTATTTATTATTTAATATTTTTTATTATTATATTAATTTTTTTTTATTTTATATTATTTTTATATTTATTTATTTTTTATTTTATTTATATTAATTTATATTTTATTTATATATTATTATATTTTATTTTATATTTATTATATTTTATTATTATTAATTATATATTATATATTTATTTATTTTATATTTATATTTTTTATTTTTATATTTATAATATTTATTTATTTAATATTTATTTATAATATTTTTAAATTTATATATGTATTTAATTATTTTTATATAATTATATTATTATATTATTATTAATAATAAATTATTATAATTATTAATAATTAATAATATTATTATTTATTAAATTATATTATATTTTTAATTATAGAAGTATTATATTATTTTAAGAATAAATATTTATTTTTATATTATATTTTATAAATTATTTATATATTTAAATATGTAGATTATATAATTAATATTTATAATTAATATATATGATTAATAATTTATAGTATATATATTTTTATATTTTTTGAATGTTTGTATTAATTTATAATTTATTTTAATATAATTTTAATTATTTTATATAGTATATATTATTTATAATTTATTTTTATTTAATTTTTTAATTTTCTATATATTATATATATTTATAAATTTATATATATATATTATTAAAATTTATGTAATTATTAATTTATTATAGTTTTTATTTATATTTATATTAATAATTTATTATTATATATTTATATTATTAAGATTATATTATAAAAATGATTACATTATATTATTGATATTTATTGATTTTATAATTTAATAATTTGTATGTTATTTTTAATAATTATATTAATATTAATAATATATTATTATATATAATATATAATATTAATAATATTATTAATATCTTAATAAAATTTATAATTATATATAATTATATTTATATATAATTATTATAAAATTTATATATATTATGAATTATTGTTTTAATTAAATAAATTATATTTATATTATAATTTATGATTGTTTATTATTATTATAATTATTTTTATTTTTATTATTTTAAATTATATATTTTAATAAAAATTTTTTTTTTTTTTTTATAGTATATTTAGTATTTTTATACTATAATTATTTATTTATAAGATATATTTTTTAATATTTTTAATTTTTATTTTATATATATTATTTATCTTAGTATTATCATAATATATTTTTATGTCAAATATATTAATTTTTTTATATATTTTATATTTTTTTCTGTATTATTTTTTATTTTTAATATTAATTTTTTAGATTTTTTCTATTTTTTATTTTTTATTTTTAATTAATAATTATATTATTATTATTTTAATATTATTTAATGTGATAATTAATAATTTTAATTAGTATAATTTAATTAATATATATTATTTTATTTTAAAATTTATATTATTATATATTTATATTGTTATTTATAATCAATAATTTTAATTTTATATTTATTATATATTAATTATATATTATATTAGTTATATTTTTTATAATTAATTATATTTTATATAATTATATTAATATTATTTAATATTATAATTATATTATTAAAATATAATGATTAGTATTAATTTATATTTTAATATATTTAATAATATATATTATATCTCTATTTATAATTATATACTATTTTACTATATTATTATTATTTAAATTTATTTATTTAATATTATTATAATATATGTTATAAATTTTTATTATATTTTAAAAATTTAATTTTATATATATTATATATTATTTAATATTATTAAATTTAAATTATATATTATATTTATTAATTAATTATAAATATTAATTATTTTAATAATTAATATAATTTATTTATATATATATATAATATATATTATTTATTATTTATATATATCATTTTATTATTATTATTTTTTATATATTAATTATAAATATATTTATTAATTATAATATTATATAAATTAATTATATAATATGTAATTAATAATTATAATTTTTTATAAATTATAAAAATATTATTATAATATTTTATTTTATTTTATATAATTATTATTATATAAAATTTCTATTTATAATATAATTATATTATTATTTTATTTTAAATTTTTTTTTTTTTATTTTAATATAATTATATATTTTTAATTATATTATATTTTTTTATATTTTATTTTTTTTTTTTTTTTTTATATTAGATTAATTATAATTATGAATATTTATATATTATTAATTTTTTATTTATAATTCATTAATATTAATCTTATTAATTTTATATATTCTCTATTAATAATTTTATTATATTTTATTTACTATATAATTATAATTTTTATATTATAATTTATTTCATATTATATAATTTATTTTATTTTATATATATATATTATTTTATTCATTGTACTATTTATATGTAATTTTATTTTACTAATAATTTATATTTATTATTTATTATATTAATATATTTTATATTTTTTATATTATAATATTTTATATATTTTATAATTATTTTATAATATCAACTTTTATATGATATTTATTTAATTAATTTATATTTAATTTATAATATTTTTTATATTTATTATTTTTATTAATTATTTTTAAATTTTTAAATATTATTTATTATATTAATTAATATTATTAATAATATTAAAAATATATATTTATTTAATATATTTATATTTATATATATATATATATTAATTTACTATTAAATATTTTATATTATACATTTATATTTTTATTTATTAAATATTTATTATATATTATTATATATTATTATTATTATATATATTAAAATTTTTATTATATAAAAACATTTTATTAATTATTTATTTTCATTTATTAATAATATATTTATATTATAAATAATTATTATTATTTTATATAATAAATTTTATAAATTATTAATATATTTATATTTATTATTAATTATCTTATATATTTCTATTAAATATATATTAATTTAATTTATAATTTTAATTTTTTATTATAATATATATATTTATTTAATTTTTTATTAATAATAAATATAATTCATAATTTTTATTATTATAAATTTTAATTAATATTATTTTTATTATTATTTTAATAATTATAAATATTTTCTATTATATTATAAATATTTATTAGAATAATTAAATATATATATTTTATATATATTTAATTTTTTATATATTTTTTATAGTAATAATTAAATTTTTATTATTATTTATTATTTTATTAGATTAATATTATAATATTTTATTAATTTTTATAAATTTATAATATTAATTATTATACTATATATATATTATTAAATTATTATTATATATTTATTTATAAATTTTTATATTATATATTTTTTTATTATATTATATAAATATAAAATATATTATTTTTTATTATTTATTATATAAAATATTATTAATAAATAATTTTATATATTAATATAATTTATTTATTTTATTATTATATATAATTTATATATAATATATATTTAATATTAAGCTTTAGAGTCAGTTATGTGTAATGCTGGATTTAAATTGGTTAATTTAATTCTACCTACTATATATATTGAGTACCTACCTACCTTTTGTTAACTTTAAGTACATAAGCTAGTTTAGTAGCGTTTAGGTAGTTTTTGCACTCCGTTCTGCTTGCGATTTGTCAGCCACTTCACCATCCTACTCAGGTCTCGTCTTCTTTGCTTTGGCTTGGCTTGGAAGGGTTGGCGATCGCAACAGCGGAATAATAATCCTGAAGATTATTCTAAGCTGTCTCGTATTTCCAGGGAGCAAGTTCGAGTTGTAAATTATACGAGGCGCCCTACCTCTTGGAGTCCGGGAGCGCCAATTCGCCAACACCCAAACCGACCTGCCGTTCCTGCCGTTCATACTAGCGAGCTACCTACCACCTTCAGCCGCCAGGAAAGTACGGGCCTGCGGAGGTAGTGAACAGTCGGCATCTTACTTACGACCCTTTTGCTCTTCTAGCCAAATAATATTTTTTTTTTGTTAACGTTGGTGGTTTAATTTTATTACCCTACTACCCCCGTTACACTGGCGCCTCAACTTGGTTTTTTTGACTGTTCATCTGCTTCCGTAGTCAGTAGTTTGTGTGTTGTGTGCTGTTTTTTGTATAACGCTTTTTTTGTTATTTTTTTATTTTTATTTGCAGCTTTTTTTATGTATACTGTGTTTTATTTTCCATAAATCGTAGCATTATTTTTTAACAGACGGAGTGTTTTGTTGTAATTTACTTAAATATAAGATCGTAAATCATAGATCATCACTTACGAATTTTTATTGTTTTTTTTTCCTTGGGTTCCGTACATTATATTTTTTTGTCATGGCTTTCCCTGTTAAATTTTTGTCTTTGCAAAAGGCGGAGCTCGAATATGAGGTCACTATTAGAGGCAATACTCCTGCATCTACTGTCCAGGACTTAAGAAAACAGATTGCCAAACTTGGACCTCTGTTTCCTTCTGAGGACATAATTGAGAGCCCTTATGAGCCTGCAGAGGACATTAAAGGCGTTAGCGAGGCTCTTAGTAAAATAAAATTCAACTTAGAAACTGATTTAAAAACCGACAAAAATACATTGATTCGCACACAAAATTTAATAAATCATCTTTACCATCGTATAAATAGGATTGTGAGCAATGATAAGATCAAAATGCAGTATGATGCATACGTTGCGCAGTTTAAAAGCTATATAGAAATATTGGAATTGAATATTGGAGTCTCTTAAAGATAAAGCTGTAGATAATTTATTGCCACCTAGTGATAGTACTGAACCGCTAACTTCTGCGACGCCCCTGAATATCTCTGTTACTTGTGATCGTGGGGGATCAGCCGACTTGGGTAAGCTGAAATATGATGGCAATACTTGCGTTCGTGCATTCGTTCAGCGAATAACAGAATATTGCACCGCCAGAAATATTTCAGGGCCCAAAGCATTATCTTATGCCACCGAGATCTTTACGGGTAACGCTTTACATTGGTTTAGAAATGTAAGGGAGCGTGTGTCATCTTGGAGTGAATTAATAGAGTTGTTGCAAAAAGATTTCACTCGGTATGACTTCGATTACAGACTGCTGTCGGAAATTCGTGCAAGGACGCAAGGTGAATCTGAGAACATCACAATATATCTTTCTGTAATGTCTGGTTTGTTTTCGCGCTTATCGAAACCTAAATCTGAAGACGAAAAGTTAGAGATAATTCTCCATAACATCAGGCCTTCCTATGCGAGCACTTTAGCGTCAGCCGGCAATATTGAGACACTCGATCACTTGGAAACAGTATGTCGTAATTATGAAAATATTCAGGCACGTCTTTCCAATTTTCATGAGCCTCGAGGTGCACCTCGAGGCTCATGCAAATTCTGGTGCAAGAGTGTCAGAAGTTGCAACTTCTGACACTCTTGCACCAGAATTTGCATATAATGGCAATAATTATAAAAACAAACTTAATTTTAAACCTAATTATAGTAAACTTAATCACAATCAATCTTTTAGCTATTCTAATACTAATAATAAAACTTCTTACAATCAAAATAATAAACAGAATCACAATCAAAATAAACCAAATATAAACGAAAAATATGTACATGCAATCGAAGCTCGTAAGAACGATTTTGTCCTAGGTGTCGTGTTAACACTCACAATTTAAGGCAATGTACAGAAAACAAGGATAATGTTTATTGTTTTAGATGCGGCCGTGAGGACGTCAAAACTCCTCAATGTCCTGACTGCAATAAAAATAAAAGTGGCAGTCCAAAAAACTGATTAAACAGAATTGTGGGAGTTCATCTAGAAGTAATTTTGACAAAGAAGATTGGCAAAAATGGCTCACTACAATAAGCGTTTTCTTTAAGTCGTACAGAACTGCCACAATTCTGACTAAACCAGTCAATGATATTAGGCCTTACGTAACTATTCATATTAATAATATTCCATTCACTGGACTACTCGACTCTGGCTCAGCGGTTACCATCTTAGGGAATAATAGTCACACATTGTTACAATCCAACGGATTTAAATTAATATATGAAAATTTGATTTCTGTAACTGCAGCTGGCGGTCAGTCTTTTAAAAGCATAGGCTACATTAATATTCCAGTAAATTTTGAGAACCAGTTTCACATCATTGAAGCTGTAGTAGTCCCAGAGATCGAAACCTCCCTTATATTAGGCGTCGACTTTTGGCGAAAATTTAACATCTGTCCAAAATATTTAGGTAGCATTTCCCTCGGATCACCTGCTGCAGATGTGGATTCTTCTTCCAAACCCTTAATTCACGGATATGATACCCTCCGCGAGTCTGAAAAACTTATTGCCGATAACATTATAGAGCAATACAAGGACATTTCGTTTGAACGTAAAGGTCTTGGAAGGACGAGTTTGATCACACACCACATTGACACTGGAGACGCTCAACCCATTCGTCAGCGGTATTACCGTATGTCCCCGGAGAAGCAGCGAATACTGGTTGAGCAAGTCGATGAAATGCTGGGTCTTGACGTAATCGAGCCCTGTGAGAGTGCCTGGTCTTCTCCAGTTTTGTTAGTGTCAAAGAAGGATGGCCAGCCAAGATTTTGCCTTGATAGCCGGAAACTAAATTCAGTTACCAAACGCGACGCGTACAATTTGCCATATATCTCCGAGATTTTGGATAATCTTCGAGATGCTCGTTTCTTGTCTAGCATTGATTTGTCCAAATCATTTTGGCAAATTGATATCGCGCTCGAAGACCGTGACAAGACTGCGTTCTATGTCCCTGGTCGAGGAACCTTCCGTTTTAAAAGGACTACCTTTGGCTTGACCAACGCACCAGCTACTCAACAGCGGTTGGTAGATCTGCTGTTTGGTGAGTTTGGTCCACATGTTTTCGCCTATCTTGATGACGTCATCATCATAACTGACGATTACCAGAGCCACGTGACACTCTTACTGAAGGTCCTGGAAAAACTTAAACAAGCCAACCTTACGGTTAACTTGGATAAGTGCAAGTTTTTTTCGAGGTCAATTGAAATACCTTGGGTATGTCGTTGATGCTTGTGGACTACGTACCGATCCCGAAAAGGTGGAAGCCATCTTGAATTATCCGACACCAAAGTGCCGGAAAGATCTTAAACGCTTTCTCGGGACAGCTACATGGTATCGTCGTTTCGTCCCCAACTTCAGCACTGTAGCAGGCCCACTTAACAAATTGACCTCTACGAAGAAAGGCACGCCACCATTCCAGTGGACTTCTGAGGCTGACATTTCCTTAAAAAGCTCAAGGAGTGCCTCGTTTCTGCTCCTGTTCTGGCTTGCCCTGATTATGATCAACCCTTTGAAGTCCATACAGATGCAAGCAATTATGGAGTTGGTGCCATGCTCACCCAGATCAGGAACGGAAAGGAACATCCTATCGCGTATATGAGTCGATCATTAACTGCATCCGAGCGTAATTATAGTATCACAGAGCGTGAAACTCTGGCTGTGATCATAGCTCTGGAGCATTGGCGATGTTATCTAGAGAACGGAAAAACCTTCACTGTTTATACAGATCACAGTGCTCTGAAGTGGTTCCTTTCTCTGGATAACCCAACCGGTCGATTGGCTCGTTGGGGAGTACGTTTGTCGTCTTTTAACTTTGAACTGAAGCACAGACGTGGTGTCGACAACGTAATTCCCGATGCTCTTTCGCGTGCAGTTCCAGTTTGTGCTATTTCATCTTATGATTTATCTGATATTAAAGATGAATGGTACAAAACCATCTTCAATGGATGTCTCAATCATTCGCAGGATTATCCTAATTATTTAATAAAAGATAATATTTTATACCGACTTTCAAAATTAAAAAATACACTAACAAGTGAATTTGCTTGGAAAATCGTAGTTCCGTCTGAACTACGTCAAAAGGTAATTCTTGAAAATCACTGTGAGCCAACAGCTGCACACTTGGGCATTTTCAAAACTTACCATCGCCTTATGCTCAGGTATTATTGGCCAGGCATGCACAGTGATGTCGTCAAGTTTGTTGGTTCATGCCAAAAGTGTCTTGAATACAAGACACACAACCACCAAACTTTAGGAGTTATGGGTCGCCCCAAACAGTGCTCACGTCCTTGGCAGATGATCTCTATTGATCTCATGGGTCCCCTACCCACTACTCGCAAGCAAAATAGCTACATTTTTGTAGTTACATGCTGCTTTTCCAAGTACTGCCTAATTTTTCCATTAAGAAGAGCAACTTCAGATTTCATAATCAACATTTTGGAGAATTCTGTTTTTCTGGTCCATGGTGTACCCCAAACTATTTTTGTTGATAATGGCTCCCAATTTATTAGTCGTGACACATCTGCACTTATTAAAAAATATAATATCCCAAATTTTTATTTTACCCCAAAATATACCCCACAGATCAACACCGTGGAAAGGTACAATCGTACTATCATCACCTGCATTTCCACGTTTGTTGAGTCTGATCACAGGAGTTGGGACACCTTTATTCCAACCGTTCAGTTTGCCATCAATAACTCTGTTAATGAGGCTACGGGTTTCACGCCATCGTTCTTGGTATATGGCAGAGAACTTGTCTCGTGTGGCACTCACTATACAGACACGGAGTTAGGTGATGAGGTTTTATTTCTCCCACGTGACATTTACGCTGAGAATTTAGGCTGTCTTTCCGCTATATTTAATGACGTGCAAGCAAAATTGTGGCATGCACATGAAAAAAATACTGCACATTATAATTTGCGCCGCAAACCTGCAGAATTCAACGTAGGAGATATAGTAATGAAGCGTACCTACGTCCTAAGTGACAAAGACAAATATTTTAGTAAAAAACTAGCTCCTAAATTCATAAAATGTCGTGTCACCGCTAAAAAATCACCTTTGGTTTACGTCTTGGAAGATATGTCAGGTAAAGACATAGGTACTTGGCATATTAAAGATTTAAAGTTAATTGGCCTTAATAAGTAGATTTGAATCTTATCAAATTAAAATATAGATTCATAATTTTTGGGCAATAATACATTACCTAATACGCGTAAAATAACATCATGATTAGTAATTAAATTTGTATGGGTTGCCAGTTCAAATAATTAACAGGAACCTTTTTATTGATAGATTGCGTCAATATTCTTTAAAATGTCTATTGTTGTTTTCATGTTTGCGAGATGTATGAAAGTTGAGAGTGAAAGTGTAAATACAAATAAATACTTTTATTACTATTTGAGTGCGGATTTTATTTTAATATAATAAAATCCTTGGTTACGCGAGGGGGTAATGTAACGTTATACGTTCATTTTTAAACTAAAACACGTATTTTTACAATAAATAATGAAATACTTTAAAATAAAAAAAAAAGAAAAGAAAGTAAAACGAAAGTATTTACAATAAAAAAACACATAATATAATCACTTAAATCAACTTAAATCAACTTAACTACAGTATATAAAACCCTATTATTAACATTTTTTTATATAAACAAATTTACATTAAATAACTTTGATTGAATATACTATCAATCAAAAAATAACTTCGCCTTAATCAATATTTGTTATTAGAAAGTAATTATAAATAAACTGCACAACGTTGCTATCGTGCTAATAATGGTTCACAAATCGCGCCCGCGGTACCCTAACGCTCAGGTAAGAAATCCTTTGTCCTAACCTCTGCGGGCGGGGGTTTACTGACGTCACTGGTCATCCGATGGTCATGCACCAGGCGAGTGTTCGCCACACAGCTCGGCCGTACAGCGGGACGTACACACGTACTCCTCAGGAATACCTTTTCCCGCCATTCAATACCTAAACTATTGTAATCGGCTTAACATATTAATCGTTAGGACGTATTCGTGATTTTATAATTAATATAACTTCGCGCTGTGGCAATATTATATTATACCTAACGTATTTAGGAATCTGCAATTCCCCGAAAGGGTAAGTGATGATCTATGATTTTATTACCAACTGTGTAGCTAAAATAATACTGCGAGTTTAATGTTATGTAATAGTGCATACCTATTGTGTTAATGTAAACGTTAGTGCTTAATCTTTCGCTTTCTTCTTTCCTTTGCCATTCTAATTTCAATGTAACTCAGTTAGTTTTTTTAAAGTACAATAATAAAATTATGAAGTCAAACATTTAGATTTAGTAATAAAGTATTTAGTAATGTTTTAAATATAAACTACCTATTTATATTAAGCTTTAGAGTCAGTTATGTGTAATGCTGGATTTAAATTGGTTAATTTAATTCTACCTACTATATATATTGAGTACCTACCTACCTTTTGTTAACTTTAAGTACATAAGCTAGTTTAGTAGCGTTTAGGTAGTTTTTGCACTCCGTTCTGCTTGCGATTTGTCAGCCACTTCACCATCCTACTCAGGTCTCGTCTTCTTTGCTTTGGCTTGGCTTGGAAGGGTTGGCGATCGCAACAGCGGAATAATAATCCTGAAGATTATTCTAAGCTGTCTCGTATTTCCAGGGAGCAAGTTCGAGTTGTAAATTATACGAGGCGCCCTACCTCTTGGAGTCCGGGAGCGCCAATTCGCCAACACCCAAACCGACCTGCCGTTCCTGCCGTTCATACTAGCGAGCTACCTACCACCTTCAGCCGCCAGGAAAGTACGGGCCTGCGGAGGTAGTGAACAGTCGGCATCTTACTTACGACCCTTTTGCTCTTCTAGCCAAATAATATTTTTTTTTTTGTTAACGTTGGTGGTTTAATTTTATTACCCTACTACCCCCGTTACACAATATACTGTGCCTCTATAAAAAAACATAAAGATACTTAATTGATGTTAACAACTGGCTATCGACTGGTCCTATGGTATGTTTGAATGCGTCCCTGGGTCATGTTCTAAAGTTGTAAGTTTGCTTTGGTTAAAATTGATTTTCCCAGTCACTCAAGGTCCAAACTGAAAACCAGCGCGGCAGCGGCGGCAAACCGCTGCAGCACATGCTGAGCTTGGACCTTGTTGACCACTTCACTTTGTTCCTTTTCTTCTTCCTTGGTCACTGGTTTATATATGAACTTATTATTATTTATTGTTTGTTTTTGTTTAATATTTTTTCCTATGTATTACTGTGCAATCTCCTTATGCTTATGTTATGTGTCCTGTCTATGTAAATCTTGTATGTGGTCAATAAATGTTTACTTACTTACTTACTTGCTTACTAAATATACCAGTGGTGAACAAATTATAATAAATCATACCTTGAACTTAAGTTTACAACTGGCTAGTGGTAGATTTATGACAAAAAACGTCCGTGGGAGAGCCATGCTTCGGCATGAATGGGCCGGCTCGACCGGAGTGATACCACGGTCTCACAGAAAACCCGCGTGAAGCAGCACTGTGCTGTGTTTTGCTGCGTGAGTGAGGGTACCGGGGGCCCAATCCGGGGGGAAGAGGGTTTAAAGGTTGTCAGAGCACTTGCGACTCCACTGGTGTCGCGAGTGTCCATGGGCGGCGGCAATCGCTTACAGGTGATCCGCCACCTATCACATAAAAAAAATAAAAAAAGATACTAGAAAGAAACTCAGCAGCAGTAAGACAAACAAGAAATATTCTAATACGCATTTATCAAGCATATTCTTTCCTGGCCTCAGTTATTCCGACCGAAACTTTTATAACTCTTTGGAAGGCATTTTGCCCGAGTTCCCGACCCGTCCTCTCTTTGAGCCATGTGTCCTGCTCATTTACATTTTAATCTCGTTGCTTCAGTGAAAAAGCCAAATGCTTTGAGGCATCACCATCGATCACTGAAGGAATTATATGAACAACGCCAATGGTTTTTGTTGTTTTAACCGGGATTATATTACAATAGGCGTGACGACGAATCCTAAAATAAAATTATTTGATGCCATTTAAGGTCGGGTATGGCTATTTGCTATATTCAAAGATATTTCTCCCAAAGCATAAAATGAATACATAAAATACCGGCTGCCTGCCATTCTTGAAAGCTACGAAGACATGTGATATGCGCGCGTACAGTGATTGTAGCGTGTTTCGGCGTGAGACAGATACGTGTGCGGGAAAGACACGATACGTCATACTACCTAGTCCGTATCTTTATTTCACAACATCACATACATTGATCTGACTCCGAGATAGGTAGCTCAAGCACCTGTGTTACGGATATCAGAATCAACAGTGGGACTACAAATATATAATAATAATAATAATTCTCACAACATCTCATACGTTGACCTGATTCCGTACTAAGTAGCTTAAACACTTGTGTTACAGATATCAGACAACAGAGGAACACAAATATATACTTAAATACATATATTACACCCAGACACTGAACAAACACAAGTGTTCATCGCACGAATTATTGAATATATACATTCAATACGTTTATTTTGTAAATACATACTTAATACATAGAAAACACCCAGACTAATACAAACAGACATGTTGATCCACTCAAATGTTTGTGATATGCGGGGATCGAACCCGCAACCCCTTTTTTTATTACCCTGGTGATATGCCGCTGGCCCGGGATGTTGATGGGCCGACTCCCTTAAGCGTACCCACCGCTGGGGGGCGGGCGGGGTATGTGGGGCTCTCCTTTGGTAGGGGCCTGAGGTATACCCACTAAAACACCAGGGGTACTCCCTTCTACGCCTTAGTGGGGACGAGACACGGGAAACGACTAAAGAGCCTCATCTTCATGCCCCTCCCCAGGCGGAGATCCGTTTATATACTGACCCGCAACCCCTGGGCCAAAGGCAGCGTTCACTACCACTGTTCCAAACGGGTTGTCATATCTATTATTTATTTTGACCTAAAACCTAGACAACTCATTCCCGCAAGGCCGAGAGGATTTTCCCTGAGAAATATAAAAAGGGTACTTGTAAATAATTTGTCTCTAAGTTCATTCTTTCCTATTGCATAATTCATAATTATATGGCTCGTTGGGTTCATCCATATTTATTTGTTGCCTAATAGGAAGAAATCGCTGAATTAATTTGAGTGGGAGTTGATAGTTGGTCTGGCGGAACTTACTCCGGGTTCGGAGGAATTTCGAAGAGTTAGCTTGAAGGGTTGCCAGTTAAAAAAAATCATAACCGAACAAAATATTAGCAGTGCCTACTAGTAAGTAGTAATATGTACGTACAATTTGTACTTTGTATTTTAAATATGATTTATGCCATGTCAAGTAATATATTATGTCTTTATGAGCAATAAATTCTTTAAACTGAAGTAGGTGTGGTAGAGTTTTTTAAATTATTCTAATATAATCAATACTGATATTATCTGACGACCCGTTTGGAACAGTGGTAGTGAACGCTGCCTTTGGTCCAAGGGTTGCGGGTTCGATCCCCGCACAGTACAAATATTTGTGTGCATGAACATGTCTGTTTGTATTGGTCTGGGTGTTTCCTTTGTAATTATAAGTATGTATTTACAAAAGAAAAGTATTATGTGTATCTATTTGTAATCCCACTGTTGATTCTGATATCCGTAACACAGGTGCTTGAGCTACCTATCTCGAAGCCAGATCAATGTATGTGATGTTGTGAAAAAAATAAATAAATTAAAATACTTTCTTTCACAATTCAAGGTTCCATATAATTCGTACTTGAATAACAACTATATTTTTTTTTAATTCAGAGTAGTTAACTATACTGTTGCTGGTCTTGTTATAATTCTATGGCTGTGGCTGTATTTTATTCACTTGATGTTGGCAAGCTACAATGAGTTTTGTATCGTAGGGATTGTTTCATTTTTTAATTTTCCATCTTATTGCTTTTGGTATAGTTGTTGCATTTTACGAGCTTATGTATATAGCCAATTTGAGTGTGTGCGTGCCGCTCGCTAATAAAACCTGGTTTAATTTTGAAATGAAAACGACGTTTCCGTGTAAAACCGTAATTTCTATATGATATCCGTAATTTTGTTTTGATGATACACCACACTGTATTATTTTCTAATTTTAAGCTGTTGAGGATAAATTACCATCTGACGGTGCCAACCAAATTTGTACCTGAGTTTTTCTGTTAAGAAATTCTCACTATCAGCCCGGAGTTTAGAAGTTGGCGATCTTGTACCCCCGTGCCCCGGAAAGCACGTTAAGCCGTTGGTCCTGCGCTCGATCCTTCTCTGGTCGTGGCACACTAGTGTCAGATCAGATTATGAAGGCAATGCAATAAAGAGTGCACTAGTGTTTGCGCACATACTTGAGTGAGCACTATAAATATCCTGCGTAAATGGCTGATCGTTGAGATTGGCCGCCTTAGCCGAAATCATTTGGAGGATATTATATACATATGAACATTCATGAGAAAATACCTATTACGTGGAATTAGATAGCGTGATACCTTGATTACCTTTATTGCACATAAAGTTACAATAATTAATCCTATCATCGTCAGCCCATTTAAGTCCCCACTGCTGTGGCACGGGCCTCCCTCAATCACATGAGGAGTAATTGCCATACCCACCACGCTTGGCAGACGGGTTGGCGAGGGTTTTGATATAAATGCAGAGTTTTCCTTCTCTGGGTGCTGATGATCATGCCAGCAGCTTTACCTTAGTCGCCTTTTACGACACCTCGGTAAGAGTGAGGGTGGCCTATTCTACTCTGCCGGGCACCACACGGCTTATTATCCTATGGTGATAGGTAAATACAATGCAATTGTATCACTAATAGCGATAAGATCTCTTCCAGATGACACTGGGAAAGAGGGAAACTAAGGGCATTTACTTACTCTAAGCCGTTTGTTTGTCATCAAAGCAAAGACTCTTCATGTTGAGTTTCTGCAGTTTTCGGGTGTTATAATACCTTTTTTAAATACGAGTATACATGACGTGTTAGAAGGCTACATTGTTTTGCACAATAACAAATTTTTTTTTTTACCATTATACGTAACAGGATTATACACCCGAAAACTGAACAAACTCAAGATAAATCTTTGCTTTGATAACACAAACAAAGAGTTTAATGATATGGAAGGACATTTTATTTTATTTGATATTTGATTTTAAGTGTAAGTTTAAGACTGATTTCTGCCTGCGTGCAGTAGTGCTCACTCTGGAGGGATATACGGAAGACCAGCGTCGGGGAGTCTTTGACCTCCGACACATGCTGAGTATGTTCCTTTTCAGTGTTTTGTACCTATATTTAATATAATTATTTTTTCCATGTTACTAATTTTATGTTCACACTGAATAAATATTTTTCTATTCTATTCTATTCTTTCTATAAGGTCAACACCATAGAGTAAGGAAATATTAGTCTGGTTACACAGAACCCTCTCCACTTTTTTTCCAAATGCCAACTGCTAATGTCATTTGATTTCTTGCCAGTGCCACCTCGATTCCATTACTAATATAGAAGGACATACTCGTTCAATGTGAAGACCGTTTTCAGGCATGGAACTAGAGACTAAAACGTGCGCTTTGAACGGAATGTGCCCATTTCGGAAACGTCACAGACTGTGATAGAGATCTAACCGATACTGAAACAGCTTTAATCATTATACGGGTGCGATGGTGAATGAACGTCACTGGTACATCACCCCAGTATTTATGGCTATACTCGGTTTTCCAAGTATTGTGAACCGGCAATCCTATGCCGGCGGGATTCGGGAACGTATGTGTGGCGTTTTAATAATAAGGCAGATCTTTGTAAATAAAAATAAACTAATTTAATCCATAAAAATATACAAGAAAACAAGCGAGGTATAAGTGACAGGAGAAGAAGTAAAATTTTTTACACCGTAAAACAAAAGACGTCAGATTTTTGAATTCCGAACGCGCGCTCTTCGCGCCATAAAATCCATGCGGAGGTTTTATTCTGTGGCCTCTTCTACATATGGCTTTATATGAAAAGTCTTAGACGGGGTTGGTTGCATGCCTATGCTTTAAGGTCAACACCATAGAGTAAGGTAATAATAGAACACTCACACTTGATTTTGAATTTCGGGTTCCTATTATCAAAATAAAAAATAAATAAAAACAATGAACGATGTATGTGCTATCAAGATGCAATCAAACAATTATGTAGAACAAAGTAAAATACAAATCGCAAAATATAAATAAAATCGAACGCTGGACAAAGGAATTTGTAAATATTTGATGAGCGACAGAATAAAAGTTAAAAAACCGACATTGTACTAAATTATGCCGTGTGGTCCCCGGCAGAGTAGAATAGGCCACCCTCACTCTTACCGAGGTGTCGTAAAAGGCGACTAAGGTAAAGCTGCTGACATGATCATTAGCACCCAGAGAAGGAAAACTCTGCATTTCAAAACCCTCGCCAACCCGTCTGCCAAGCGTGGTGAGTATGGCAATTACCCCTCATGTGATTGAGGGAGGCCCGTGCCCCAGCAGTAAGGACTTGATTGGGCTGATGATGATGATGATGATGACTAAATTATGAGCGGTTTTCCCGTTTGTCATCGCAATAAACCATCCATTGAAATCGGTGCAGATAAGTGACATAATGCCTGTTTTGCAGTTATCGCTGGTTTGTTATCTGCAGATAGGTAGGTCGGCTGCAAAGAAATGTATACACGTTAGTACCTTGTCTCAATACATATTTTAAGTACAATACATAGTTTTAAGCACCAAAATGTTACTAACGAATTTGTATGGATTTATTTATCTGCAATAAATGATTAATAATTAATAGCTAAGTATGTCTAACGTCTACTTTTGTCACGAATTACGACAATTTGTCAGTCTATAGTTATTTTTCTAGAATATCGATAGTGTACGGACAGGGTGCCTGGGTCCAGGACGTACCGGTGATGAACTACTAACTATGGATCTTATTTGCACTACGAATAAAACCACAATAGCTTGAACTAAAATTTGTGTATATTTTCTATGAACAGTACGGGCTTAAGTAGAAATGAAAACACCCAAATGCTTGCGCGGTGCAATAGCGCACACCGCCATCTAGTGGTGAACTTAGGAACTAAACATTGGTTAATGTGAAGATGCTTTTGTGATCGTGTGTATTAAGTTTTTTTACATATTTTATTAACATCTTTGTTTATATATTTATATTAAGGTTTGCAAACAGATAGTAATCCGAAATCATTATTTAATTTCATCAGCCTATTTAAGTCCCCACTGCTGGGACACGGGCCTCCTTTAATCACATGAGGGGTAATTGCCATACTCACCACGCTTGGCAGACGGGTTGGCGAGGGTTTAGATATAAATGCAGAGTTTTCCTTTTCTGGGTACTGATGATCATGCCAGCAGCTTTACCTTTGTCGCCTTTTACGACACCTCGGTAAGGGTGGCCTATTCTACTCTGCCGGGGACCACGCGGCGTACATATACATATAATGGTGCAGAATGCATGCATGCAAAAATAAAACCTACCTTTGTTCCCCTTTATAAAGGAACCAGTCCCACTGAAAACCGATAGAAAAACGGTGTGTTGTGCTGTGCTGTGATTCGCTGCGTGAGTGAGGGTACCAGAAGCCCAATTCTTGAGGAATAAGGGTTTTAAGGTTGGCAGCGCACTTGTGACTCCACTAGCGTCGCGAGTGTCTATGGGCAGTCAGCTCATCTGCCACCTATAACATAAAAAATCTGAATCATGGTAGATACCTATCACATGCAAAAAAGAACATTAGTTATTTTATTTTTATTTATTTTATTTAAGGAAACATACAGCTTTTTTTATATTTCATTATTAAACTAAGTTATAATAGATATTACATTAGCCTTCACAGTTTCCAAAGTAAAGTTGTACACAATACAATTCTGGTAAGACAGACACCTAATTCGGTAAAACTAAAGGTAAAAAAATATATAATACTGGGTAGGTATATACTTAAAAAATTTGAAACACCATGGTAAAGTCTACATTACTCGTGCATTGATCTAAGAAGACGGCGGTACTTCGCCAGCTTCTCGTGGAATATGTCTATGTGAATGAAACTCTTATTATATGCACTACGATTATACAGCATGCGCCCACGCGTTTTCATATAAAATTGTACTACGCGAGCACCCAGGGTTAAGCGCATGTAGAACTGGCGATATCCATGACGGACAGACACCCGTACGGGTTAGACCGCCTAGCGTTTCGGCCCTTAATGCCACATAAGGATCCCTCATTTCAAGTCCCGTCACCCACATGTGTTACGTACCACTAACGAGATATATCTCTCTGGAATGTCGCATACTCGTATATCTTAACTTTCATTTTGAAGACGTCTGCAGATATCAGTCTTCTTCTTGTGTCGTAAAATATAACAGTAATGCTTCTATTAGATGGAAGGGAAATGCAATGTTGGGATAATGGTAACTAAAAATCATAACTTTTCTTATCTCTGTGAAAATCATTAAATTTCTTCTCTCAAAGTCATCGGCCGGTAATCGGATATTCATCATCAGCAACCCACACTCGTCCACTGCTGAACATAGGTCTCCCCTAATGCACGCCACTGCTCCCGATTTTCGGCCACTCTCATCTAGCCCACACCAGCCAGCCTTCAAATGTCATCATCCCATCTTGTCGCAGGAGGTCCAACCAAGTCAAGCTGGGGGGGGGGGGGCGTTAGGGACAGCCGGGAGCCTATCCCCCCCAACCCCCCCCCCCCCCCCCAGTTTGGATGGGGGAGGTAGTGTCGGGCCCGCAGTGTAAGTGGGCCCTCCGCCTGGGGAGGGACGTGAAGTAAGGTTCTGTAACCCGTACTCATGTCCCCTCCCCACTCTGGCCATGAAGGAGCGTCGCAGGGGTTTAGTCGGTATGCCTCTGGCCGGCTTCTCGCTAGGAGAAGCCCCCTCCAGAGGAGAGCCCGACATAATACCCTCCTCATACCCTCCTGCCCCCCGGCAAGAGGGTATGCATAAGGAGGCATTCCCCAGCGTCAAAAAAAAAAGGTTTCACAGGCGTACGTCAGGGGGTGTACTGATATCCACCGAATACGCTAACACCTAAACTCGTAGGGAAATTTAGATAATTGAAATTTATATTTTGAGAAATTTGATCTTCCCGAATGTGCCATCAAGGTCATCATTACAATTCCAATAATGCCTCGTTCAAAACAGGCGATATTTTACAGGCCGTTATCGCGTCGTGAATTCCGTGAAATAGGCTCGGGGCTCGTGTGAGGTATAAACAGGTTTATGAGGTTCGGAGAACTGACTCTTCTGAGAAATAGTACCTTATCTGTTTAAATTTACTTACAGAAGGTTAATACCTTCTCTAAGTAAATTTAAACAGATAACTAGGTATATAAACGTAATCCTTTATATACCTAGTTAATGGGAGTCAAAATATTGGGCAAGCTGCTAGTATTTTTTAACCTTCGTCTCGTGTTGATGAATGCATAAATGACCACTGATAACTTGATCGAAAGCAGAGATTGTTTCAAAATACATTATATAACAGCAAAAAAAAAAATTGGTGTTTCATACATTATTGCTGGGTGGATATATTTTGAATGGAACAGCATTTTTTTTCTTGCTGATCTAATATGCTAAATGGATGAAGTCCATTTAGCATATTAGATCAGCACGATACCTATTTTAAGGGTTTTGGGATGTAACTCCCTTCTCATCTCAGCTTGTCATTCGCAGTTGCCTCCAAAGCTATTGTTTCGGACCCCTTAGAAAATACGTTAAGGAATAAAATTCCTATATCCACGCTTAGGCATGAATGGGCCGGCTCGACCGGAGTGATACCACTGCCTCACAGAAGACCGGCGTGAAGCAGCGCCTGCGCTGTGTTTCGCCGTGTGAGTGAGGTTACCGGAGGCCCAATGGGGGAAGGGGAAAAGGTTGGCAGCGCACTTGTGACTCCACTGGTGTTGCGGGTGTCCATGGGCGGCGGAATTGCTTACCATCAGGCGATCCGTCTGCTCGTCTGCCACCTCTCATATAAAAAATAAAAATCCAGTCGTGTCATTCTGGTATCCTGTCAGATATGGGAGTTAGTGAATAAAAAATGCACTACCGTTTGCGTACTCACTCGTCCTGTACGCATTATGCGCTTCGTTGAGATTGACTGCCATAGTCCAAAAATCTGCAATTAAATGGTTAAGAACAACATTAAATATATTCAGTTGTCACTATAAAAACAATTGGCAGTTTGATGTTCTAGAAAATACCTTCTTACCTACTTTTATGGTGTCTAAATCATTTTGTCTTGTGTCTATAATGTACAGCAATTTAACTATTGATTTTTTTTTCAAAAAGGCCGGCAGCGCACTACGGCAGAAACCTGCCACGTCAAGACTCCTTTGAAGTGGCAGGTGTCCATGAGCGGCGGTAATCGCTTACCATCAGGTGATACGTCTGCTCGTCTGCCCCCTATATCATAAAAAAATGTACCTAACAAGAAAGAAAATACTCGTAGAACCCTGAACCTGGACTGCACGACTTGTTTTTAAGATGAAACGGAGCTGACACTGCGAATCTGACTGCGTCAGAATATATAACACAAACTAATTTGTAAAACAAACCTATGACACTTCGGTCTCAACGGGCTATCTATCAACTACGGTAAAAGGATGATCCTTTATTAATTAAACTATGTCTGACTCCCTCCTGGCGTGAAATGGGATTGGCCTCAGCAATAGTATTTATAGTACATTCCCTGGTTTACTTTGAAACAACATTGCCCGAATTTTGTTTGAAAATACGACTGAATTTCGATTTAAAAATGCGGAGCTCAAAGTTTTGCAATAGTGTGGTCCGATTGGGAAATTTATATGCAGAAGGAGTTGGAAAATTTTGCTGGAATCTAAATTTCAGTTGTTGTTAATTGGTAAAGAGGCTCTTGCTTACATTATGTATTTATCTTTTTTTTTATAGAAAGGCCAATCAGGATGACCTCACTCCGCCTGGTAGTAAGCGGCCGTGAAATCCAAATATGAGGTTGACAGGCACAAAAGAACTAACAAAGTACCCATTGAGTCTGCCATCCTCACCCTGATGGCCTGCTGATGAGTTGCCACTTCACGCCCCGCCTAAAAGACCCCGGATTGTATGAAGGAGGAAACACATAGGCTTGCCTAGTGTGGGGATCAGCAAATTTTTATATGTATGTGCAATATTTGGTTAATAAAATACTTACTTACATAAGCTCTTTGGCATAATATGTTGGCGACTAACATCGTCATCACCTTTTCGGTCTAATGTACTTCAAATTCTAGCGTTCTTCATGAAACATAACGTCTTTCTATAGACGTCCTAAGTGTCTATAAGTACTTGCAATTACTATGTATTATTACTCATGGTACGCATAGTATATTATGCTATAAGTACTGTGAGGTGCTTATTTCACTCACTCTCATCCTCCTCCTTCATCATCATCATTCCCATCCTCTACAGCATTATATGATCGATCACCATCATTACCGAAAATAAATACAATGGGATAAGTCATACTTCTTCTTAGAAAGAGGTTTGTCACTTGTGTTAACACTTAATTGAATACTGCGTTTTAGACAATATTTTATCTTTGCATAGTTATTATTCTTTCCAACTAAATGACACGAAAAAAATGAATCCCGCGTGTTAATGGACCAGCAAACACAAAAAACCAGTAAAGCGTGCATCATATTGATGGCTCGCATAGTAAAAAAACATTTCATCAATCTGAAACTCTAAACCTTGCCTTTTATTTTATACAGGCCAGTTTATCAAACAAACAGTTCCTCTATACGTATTTCAGTCCTTTTTTTTCACAAAAGGTAGACCTCTCTTTTCGATTCCGTTGTAAATAACGGTGCCACATACTCTGTTGAGATTTGTGAAGCGTAAACACGTGGTTTTACGGTACTCACAAAGAGGATCGTTCTGATCTTTAGTGCCGTACCAAAGGAGTAGAACATTTATGGTGTTACCTCTGTCATTCCGTCAGAGACTGTAACTACTCGTATATTTTGTTACTTTTTGTTTATCTTAGACTTATTATTTCTTTCACTATTATGTTCTGTATTGGCGGGTTTGTGTTTTGTGTCTTTTATAGATAGATAAAACGTTTATTTGCTTCAAAAACACACATTCAGAGCAGTATAAAGGTAAGTACAGATAAACACCAGGAAGGCTTATAATGAGGCATGTGTGCAGTATTGGTGCGAAATGATAATGGCTCAGTGAAATGTTTATTCGACGAACAAACCACTGATTTTCAGCTATTGCCAGTATTGAGGGATGCGTGTGACGGCACCGCAGTAGCAAATGAATTATTTTTTTTTCAAAAATAGGTTTGGAACAAGCTTCCTTTATAGGAGGAAGCAAGTTGTTCCAGCATTTAGTTGCTTAATGGCGGAAGATACATGTGAAAGCCACAGTTCTGTGAATATGGGCTGACGACCTAGGAACTCATTTTTTTTTATAGAAAGGCCAATCAGGATGACCTCACTCCGCCTGATGGTAAGCGGCCGTCAAATTTAAATATGATGGCCCATACTTATTGTGGAAAGTTGGAAACTTTATTTGATCAACGGTCTAAAGTGTTCTCCGACCCATAGATTTATCATTCTTTTTGACAATCAAGGCTAGACGATTAGGCCTACAAAAATAATTACAAAGACGGGGGTAAGTTGATAAGCGATGGTAGCTCCGTAAAGCGAACGAGAGCCTTCTGTTCCTGGAGGCCGTTCGATTCCAGCCATGCACCTCTGGATTCTTATAATCTTTTTGCGTTAGCAGCGCAAGAGAAACTATATTATTGCAACGATATGTAGGTTTCCACTGAGATCTGAGAAACCGAAAAGATAGTTCACAATGTGGATACACAAAATGTCAAAATGTGGTCACAATGGTTGAGAGAATGACTCTGCATGTGGTTCTATGATATAGTTGGTCTCTTTCCCTATGTGCAGGCCAATTATGACGACCCGTTTGGATCAATGGTACTGAATGCTGCCTCTGGTGAAAGGGTTGCGGTACTAGTATTATAATATCTGTGGTTCCGTTCGATCATAGTACACATATTTGTGTCATCGTAAGACCTATACTAATGTATGAATGTGAGGCTTGGACACTGACACTTAAAGAAGAAAACAAACTCTTGGTCACCAAACGTAAAATCCTCCGGAAATGTTTTGGTTCTAGACAAGAAGCGGATGGCAGTTGAATAATTCTGAAAAATGCTGACGTAGAAGAACTGATAGATGGATAAATAGATAGATAGATACACTTTATTGCACAAAATTTACAGATCATAGCCTAAGTTATTATACTAAAACAATGATCGCTAATAGCGATCTCTTCCAGACAGCCTCAGGGTAGAGGAAAAGTATAGCGAATTAAGAAAAGGAGTAAGGCAGTGCAAGTCAGAAAAAGAGAAAAAAAAGACATTGTATAAATACGAGTATGGTATATACATACATACATTATATTAAATAAATATATACTAGTTATAAATACTAATACATACTAGTACATTACAAAACAAATAAACATACATACTAACAGTTTATTGGATTGATAGATACGTAACCAGGATGTCAGAACCCAACATACTAGGAGAGACAAAATCACATAGAATCCGATGGCTCGGTCACATCGAGAGAATGACATCAGATCGCGGTGATAAGAAGGCATATCTCGGACAATCTACTGGTGGGCGTCCACGCTATCGCTGGCGGGATGTAGTGAACGCGGACCTGCAAGGTATGGAAGCAGGAGATTGGCGCGAAGCTGCACAAGATCGAGACAAATGGCAGCATCTCGTATCGGAGGCCAAGACTCATTTTGGGTCGCTGAGCTATCGAAGTAAGTATTTGTGTACATGATAATGTCTGTTTGTATTGGTCTGAGTGTTTTCTATGTATTATAAGTATGTATTTACAAAAGAAAAGTATTAACTAAAATGTATATATTTATGTTGGAGGTCACAACACACAATATACTTTTTGCACTGCCTGGTTATTAGTACTCATTATTTTGTTTTTCCTTTGTTTTGTTTTGTTTTTATTTTCTGTATCTATTTTGTTCTTATTTTTGTTTGTTTGTTCTTTTGTAACTAATGTTGTACTCGTATGTAGTGTTGTGATGTCCAACATAATAAATTTTTCTTTCTTTTTTCTTTCTATATATTTGTCATCCCGTTATTGGTACTGACATCCGTAACATAGATGTTTGAGCTACCTATCTCGGAGTCAGATCAATGTACCTATATGTTATTGTGAAATATTTATTTAGGAATAATCCAAACCTGCTAAATCTTCGATCATGGTCCATGCATAGTGGTTGCATCCAAAGCTGTTGGAACTCCAAAGCTACTAATTAGTCACCATGACAGTAATGATGATGTAACTACATAAAACATTTCTGTCGCTAAAAATCATATACGCAAAGTTATTCAATTTCGACGTTACCAGCAAAATTCCATATTTTGTAGGCGAAAGTTCGCAATCCGGTCGCGCTTTATTTTTATTCCGGTAGTAAATATCGTCGGTGCATTCGCCGAGATCCGTAAACACGTGTTTTAACAGCATTTGTAGGTAAAAGCAGGTGGTTTTGCTCTTTATGACTCTGTATCGACTTTGGATCGTAACGTGGAATAATTTTGTGAATTACCAACTATTTAAATCCATATTTATGGTCGTTAGTCGTAAGTCGTAAGTAGGTAAAGTGTGGAATAATATTTTGTGCGAAATATTATTTAGCGGCAAAAAGGTTCTGCTATTATTAACTTCGACTTTAGTTTAGACTTAGTTTAGTTGGTGTAGTAGTTTCTGAAGGGTAGACTTCATTTACCTGATCATAGCTTATGCACCCTTTGATATACTACCTACTATATATATATGAATTAACGATATTCACATACAAGTTTATCAATTTGAATACATCTCTGGATTTACAACGTTTTTGTTATATTTTTATGTGATAGATGGCAGACGGATCGCTTGACCTTGAGCGATTGCCGCCGCCCATAGGCACTCGCGACACCAGTGGAGTCACAAGTGCGGTGCCAACCGTTATACCTCCCTTTACCCCGGATTGGGCCTCCGGTACCCTTACTTAGTGAAACACAGTACAGTGCTGTTTCACGCCGGTTTTCTGTGAGGCCGTGGTATCACTCCGTCGAGCCGGATTCATGCCGAATAATATAAATGGTGTCTTAATTTGGCAGTAAGTAAATATTACCATGTACCTCGGAGAGCTCATAAGCTATCCATGGCTTTCTTCTGGTTATGTCATTATCCAACCATGTTAGAGGCCTCATCACTATCATCATTATCTTTGATAAAAATTATCTATAGGTAATAAAAATTTCAGGAATAAAACTTGGTTCTTGGTAATAAAAATCTAAGGGATAAACCTTATGTTCATTGAAATAAAGGACAAGTGACATTTCGACGATGATGTGACAATACCTCCTATCTAACAAATTAACTGACATTAGTAATCAACCTTAACACCAATGACATAAGGAAGTAATTTTCTCGAAAAATCTTATTAGATAGGAGGTATTGGCGCATCATCGTCGATTTGTCATTCTAATCAAGCTATATTTAACAAAGTATAGTGTATAAATTCCGATCGTTTCTCAACCACGTTAGAGATCTATTCATCATCATCATCGTCAGCCCATTTAAGTCCCCACTGCTGGGGCACGGGCCTCCCTCAATCACATGAGGGGTAATTGCCATATTCACCACGCTTGGCAGACGGGTTGGCGAGGGTTTTGATATAAATGCAGAGTTTTCCTTCTCTGGGTGCTGAAGATCTATTGTGCGGTTTGTAATTCAGACACCAGAGCTCAATACTTCACATGATAAGAAGAATAAAAAGCCCGTTATTCGGGAGGGATTCGACCTTGAAGAGTGGGTATTCGTTTTAAAAGTAAGTAAATTAAATTATATGAGTAAAAAGGGCGGTAGCGCACTTTGAATATGATCATTTGTGGCGGCTGTTACCCCCCAACAGGAGATTCATCCGCCTCCTTTCATATAAAAGAGACATTGTTTGTATAACTTAGCAAAGAATGTCTCCTGATTAATTTTACATTTCACAATCTATCAGCAAACGCGCCTAAAAAGAAAGTCAAATATTTTCTTTCCACGTTTTTGTGCTTCGCTGTGGACGGAAGAACTTGGTAAACATTTAATTTTGTATTCCTTAAAATCCACGTCCGTTTTATTTATTTGTATTGTATAGCCTAAGGCTGGGATTCGCTTTTTATCTCAGTGTTGGTGCAAACGCAATTTCCAATCTAAATAAAAGAAATAAATATGCGCCTTAAGGAAAAGAAAATGGACCTAATCCTGATCTTTATTGGAAAGGAATGTGGGTTGTGTACGGGGAAGGTTTTGGTTCGATTACCGGGTTGGTCAATTTAGATAACGAACTTTGTTCTGAATTGGTTGGCATAGAGTACGGTTTAGATAGCGATTTTGAGTGTTTATCTTGAATACTGTATCTTTATTTTCCTTAAGTACAGTGAAGTAGTAAAACTATTTAGTTTTAGCGGGTAGAAAATAATATATTTGCAGAGAAATACACTAATAAAGCCGTGTGGTCCCGGTAGAGTAGAATAGGCCACCCTCACTCTTACCGAGGTGTCGTAAAAGGCGACTAAGGTAAAGCTGCTGGCATGATCATCAGTACCCAGAGAAGGAAAACTCTGCATTGATATCTAAACCCTCGCCAACCCGTCTGCCAAACGTGGTGAGTATGGCAATTACCCCTCATGTGATTGAGGGAGGCCCGTGCCCCAGCAGTAGGGACTTAAATGGGCTGACGATGATGATGATGATGATGACACTAATAAATGGAGCTTTATGGTTAAATACTTAGATATATAATTTTTAGTTACCATTTGTGAGTATTTTCGTCGTTTTGCTTTTATACTTTTGCCAATCGTTTTGCCAGGATTGTCAAGATAGCCAATTCAATCAATTTATTTATAGAATTGATACACGTAAACCTCACATTTTTAGATGTAAAGTCCTAGTTGCAATACTTGGTATTTTTACAAATTTTGTATTTTTTACAAATTTTGTTTTTGATGGAGTCTCATTTCTAATTATCACTAGAGTCCTTTTTTTTCTTGTAACTTCTATTTCTTGAATATAAAAAGTTAGCTTCGTATTTTATTGAACTTATAAAGGATTATCAAGTTATTAATTGTAGTTGTTTGTTTCTAAAAAGCGATTTACACACTTGACACTAATTCTTATCTTTCAAGTTTCTATGTCTTCTCAAAGTGGCGATCTGTGTTTTTATGTAGCGAAAGTGGATGTTGAAATAGATTGTTGCTAGTGCAAAAATGAATGAACTAAGATATTGACAGAGTAAGAAAATATAAAATGCAGTATCTTCCATATAGAGTGCTCTGAAGAGCTGTTTAATATCATACCAGGGTCACCATTTTACAACCGCACGACTAGACGACGTGGTAAACTCCACCCATACTATCTGGAACCAACCCCTTCTAGGACGCTCCGTTTCCAGCGCTCATTTTTCCCACGCTCGTGCAAACTCTGGAATGAGCTTCCAGCCGCGGTGTTCCCTCTTTGCTACGACATGTCCTTTTTTAAACGAGGTTTGAAAAGAGTTCTTCTTTCACGGTAGGCAGTGGCATGACTGTGCTCCGGCATTGTAGATGTCTAAGAGCGGCGGTTACCATTTACCATCAGATGGGCCGCATGCTCGTCTGCCTATTAAAAATCTGGTTTCTGCAATTATTTTCTTAGACACGTTTTGTGTAGAAATATTATATGAAAAAAGCTTTATTTCTTGAGCAGGTGAAGTAATAAACACTTTAATACATAGTACCTAGTCAGAAAGAAAATAAAAACAACTTGAAACAGTCTAAACTAGCTTATGCACATTTAATGTATTCGCTGAACGTCTTTCGAAGTAATAACCATAAAAATTAATAATCTTGCCAAAATCTCGAGGAGTTAGAAGCCATTAATTATTTGCAGGTTAATTCAAGTTTTCTCGCTTGGGAGCGATAATTACATGAGAACCAACATGAATTGATACAAGTGACGAATGTTATTGTGCTAAGTAGATAGGTACAATTGACTACCTACATTTTGTAAGGCAGTACGCTTAACTTAAGCTTTAAACTCAATATGCAATGAATAGTAATGTTATGGACAGATGGTATAAGGTCGAGTTACCAGGAGCGCAATTCTCAGGATTTTCTATATAAATAAATAAATATTTCACAACATCACATACATTGATCTGACTCCGAGATAGGTAGCTCAAGCACCTGTGTTACGGAAATCAGAATCAACAGCGGAATTACAAATAAATACATATAATATTTTTCTTTTGTAAATACATACTTATAATACATACGAACACCCAGACCAATACAAACAGACATGTTCATACACACAAATGTTTATACTGTGCGGGGATCGAACCCGCAACCCTTGGACCAAAGGCAGCGTTCACTACCACTGTTCCAAACGGTTCTTCAAACAACTTGGCGGATACCACCTTAAAACCATACAAAAAACTATGTTTTAGTGATAAAATAATATCGTTTAATGACAAAATATCACGTGCTCGTCATATTTGGAAAACATGTCGAAAGTCGCATGAAATCCATACAAAAAATCTATGCTTCAATGATGTGTCGTATGATAATAAATGTCACGAGGACGAGAATTGGGCTCCTGGGCGGTTAGTGCAATAGTAGCAATTGTGTTTCAGACATAAGGACCGTCCAAAGTTCAAAAAAGGGTAACTGTACGCACTGATGCCGTGTGTACAGAGGGAGACAGAGGTGGTAAATTAAATAGTAGTGATGTCGCGACTTGGCTACTAGAATATGTACATTAAAAATGGTGAAAAATTGAATGTATATTCTAGTCGGAAGACTTGGAACGGACCGAGTAGGTGCTTCAGTTGAATCGAGTATTTTACAAATCGAACTTTGTAGTTTGTCTTTGACACATCCTAATATTTTTACGAATCATATGTAAAGGATTGAAAAGTATTTATAAAGAGCACAAGATTAATGAAATCAATAATTTAATCATTATAATTAGCCTATGGCATGACATAATTCTCATTCTAATTATAAGTAATATCCTCCAACTGATTACTGATTACTCATTCTAATTATAAATAATATCCTCCAACTGATTACGGCTACGGCGGCCAATCTCAACTATCAGCCACGTACGCAGGATATATTATAGTGCTCAAGTGTGTGCGCAAACACAAGCGCATTTTCTATTCCCTTACCCTAATATTCCGATGGGACACTACAGTGACACGACCAGAGAGGGATTGGGCGCAGGACCAGCCGGCTTAACGTGCCTTCCCAGGCACGCGGGTACAAGACCGCCAACTTCCAGACTCCAGGCTGTCACTAAGAATTTCTTACTGAAAATTTCGGTATACATTTTTGGCTCGACCCGGGGATCGGTCCCGGGTTCGCTCTTGCGCAGCCGTCGCTTTTAAGTGCGACCCACTAACCGCTGCGCCACCGAGGCAGTCCAATTATAATTGATTTGTGAGTGGGCTTAGGTACTAATTTGACTATAGGTAGGTACACCACGGGCACACTTGACAAAATGTATGACACACACGCGTGAGGGAGTTTAAAAAAAATAGTTTGGATTAAAAATTAGTAAAGTATATTGTCTCTAAATATCTGGACATTACAAGTGAATTGAACCCGTTGGCAGCCGATAACCGATTCCGAGGAGAATGGACAACATTTCATATTTTTAACTTGTCCATATTGTTTTTTTATATGAAAATAGACATAAAATGAACAGACCCATATTTTTCTTTTTTCAAAATTTGTCCATTCTCATGCATAAAATAATTATTGAAATTCTTTATTAGACGTAAGTGCCAAATGACGTCATCGGACGGCTGAATACAGCGATATTCCTTTGCTTATCATTGTTTTAATAAAAAAAAGGTACTACTGTCAAAGGTAAATAATACTAGTGTCAACATTGTCAACGTCATTCATTCATTCAACGTTGACAAGTTGTCTTTTTTTTGACAGTTGCATGTCATGGGTTTGGCATTTCGTAAATTTAAAACTATAATGTGCTAAGCAAAGAAATATTTTACATTCTGCCGTACGCTGTCGTCATCTTACGTTTTTTAGTTTTTAATTTTTTTCTCAGTAAATAAGCAATATAAAAAATGAATAAATATATATTGGAGCAGCGGAAAAGTAAAAAAAGAATTGGTATTTTTTGTTTCAGAGCTTAGCAATTTTGAAATGTTGTCCATTGGGAGAGAACATACGTAATTTCTATAGGGCAGAGCCCGATCTGTCCGATCCGTACAGTATCGCTGACACAACACTACAGTGATTGTGTCAGGATTCTTTATACATGAAAAGGGTATAACAGTTCACTTTAAACTGTCAAATACTCTTGTTAAAGTTTATAACCACCCTAAGGGCCACAAACATGTTGGATAACCCTCACTCATCTCAGTATGTAGTTCCTGGTTGCGTCCAAAGTTAATGCTTTGGAGTCCAGACTGCGCGTAGACCATAATTCAAGATTTGGGGAGTCTGGTAATAACAAAGAAGCGACTGTCCCCTGACCTAACGTGTCGTGAAAATTCGTTGGCTTAGTAACGCATTTAGTAGTTAAATTCATAGATCAGCGATGGAAGGGGGAGATGTGGGCTCAAATCCTTTCTGAACACGCGATGATTTTTTAAAATACATTAATTGACTTCGGAAGTTTCTACTAGTAGAACAATTTAAGAAATCCAGGTATATGCTTAGATCGGAACCAATTTGTCTGAAAACTTAAAAACTCCCTCTATCGTACGTAAGCGTAACTATCTTCTCACTCACTCTTTCAACTGGAATTAATTGAAAAAATTAAAAATAAAAATAGTTTATTCACTTTACGTCTATACAGAACACTTATGAATGTCATAATGTTTACCACTGGTTCGGAATGTAGTTTTCTGTCAAGAAGACACCAGCAAAAAACTTAACAGTTACTCTTTTTAAAATAACATGTAATACAAAATGTCACCCAATATGTTCCTAAATTATTGTCATTAAAAAAATTGGCTATTTTATAATAGCGTTTTTTCATTAAACAGTTTTGACAGACAGAAAAGTGAGAAAATATGCGTGAAGACGGTACGAATCCATTGAATGTTCGTGCTAACTGCTCTATATCAAAGTGAATCCACCGTATCTACCAGATCAATATATTTATTAGTAACCTGCATGAAACAACCCTAAGAGTAACACTTTCAATACTTCCAACTTTAGTCATTAATGGCAACTTATAGCTATTATTACTATACTCATACTCCGCCTTATCGCGATCCGAAATCCATTTGGTGGAACTTTTAATCGAATTTCAGTAACAATACGTCAAAGTGGTAAGTAATATTCGCCGCGGTAAAGTTGCGGAGTCCTATTTTTGAATCGCTCGTATAAAGGTTGAATCTTCCTGCTGTCGGGAGCAATTACCAAAATTTCGGTATTTAAGTAGTTTTGTTGGGAAAAATCAGATCAGCGGAAGACAACTTTGAATTTTGCTGTCCTTCGTGCCGTGGGGAGGAGGGTCTCCCTAGGCGCCTCCCTAGATTATATTAGTGAAGCAGTGAGAGTTACGTTATGCGAGTCATTGGTGCTGTCTAAGCTTAATTATTGTGACACAGTCTACGGTCCCTGCCTTTTAGCCAGGACACAGAAACTTATTCAGCGAGTACAAAATGCTTGTGCAAGATACTGTTTCAAAATTCCACCAAGAACACATGTCACTCCCTTTCTCAATGCTAGAAACATATTAAGGATGGAGGCCCGTAGACGCTTGCATCTAGCCACTATGCTGTTTGGCATCATAAATACACAAAGGCCACCCTACCTCTTCAGTAAGTTGAAGTGGGCGAGAGACTCCAACAGGTACCCAAAAAGGTCATGCTCGCACTTGCTCCTCACTGCCAAGCACCGCTCGGTGGCATTCTGTGGCTCTTTCAGGTACGCAAGCAGCAAACTGTGGAACAATATCCCGTCCGTGACCTGAAAACGATACACTCTTTTAGGTACCAACTCACAAAGCATTTGATCACTGACCAAAAGTGTGGTAACGTACCTCCAAGTTACTCACGACGTACGTTGGGGGAATCGTTCTGACACAGCGCCTTTAGCGTCCGAGTAGGTGAAACAATCCATTGGATCCGTCCATCGGTGGAAAATACACGGGAACCTCGCAATAAACGATGCCACATAACCTCATATGTTTCATTGGTTTGATCTCCGGATTATTAGGCATTTCTAACCCGTAAGGTTATATTTTGCTTACGTGGCAAGGCGTGGGCCACATGTGGTCATCACTGCACACACTTGTAATAATTATTAACTTAGGTAATCACTATCATGCAGGTGTGAGAATGTTTTCGTCATCATGAATTGTTTATTTTTTTTTTGTACTTTCACATATTTTTTTTTTTAAGATAAGACTTCAGTGACACAGATGACGCTACCGTCACTGGAGGGTGTGTGAATAAAAAAGTGTATGGTGGCGCCACTGTCGTTATTTCTATTTATTGTATTTGTGTGAGCATTGTTTTTGTTTTTGTTTGTTTATTTATTATTTATGTACCTTATATGTACCGGTTTATATTAATTTATTTATATTAATGTTGCATTGTTTTTTTTTTTATTGGATCTGTATGTATGCGTCTTGTTATTCATGTTCACGTTTTATATGTACTTTTCCGTTTTATAATAATATTGTCAGTATTTTTTTTTTTTCATGTTGTATGTTTTATTATGAGTCGTCGCTCGAAGGTACAGCCTGAAAATCAGCGCTGCAGCGGCTGCTTAGCAGTTGTTGTAGCACATGCTGAGGCTGAACCTTGTTGGCCGCAACTTAATAATGTTTTGTCCTTATTTAGATTTGTATGTAATGTGTTGTAGTCAATAAATTATTTCTTATTCTTATTATTCTTATTCTAGGAAAAGTCCGCGAAATTTTCTATTTTGTCGGGAGATATTATACAAAAAGTCAGGTGAATCCCGCCGATTCCCGACCATCTGACAACCCTATTCGTATGCATTGTCGCATACGACTTACATCACATATTATGTATTCCAAGTTGCATCAAGCTGAATTTATTTAGATTTGTATCATTCGCCTTGGATGTTGCCAATATAGTACTACAATGTCAACTATTGTAGTACAAATTTAGGAAAATCGGTAACTTCCGCATTGTAAAACGGAACGTAAAAGCCTATTGGCTGTTGGCATTATATGAAAATATGTGCATTTTTTGTAAAAATATTCTTCTAGATTCATATCCGAGAGAAAATATTTTGTTCAAGTTTGGGAAAATAATTGAGTTCCAGTGACACACATGTAATGAGTGCCGTTTTTCCCCGGCAGAGTAGAATAGGCCACCCTCACTCTTACCGAGGTGTCGTAAAAGGCGACTAAGGTAAAGCTGCTAGCATAATCATCAGCACCCAGAGAAGGAAAACTCTGCATTCATATCAAAACCCTCGCCAACCCGTCTGCCAAGCGTGGTGAGTATGTCAATTACCCTCAAGTGATTGAGGGAGGCCCGTGCCCCAGCAGTGGGGACTTAAATGGGCTGATGATGATGATGACATGTAATGAGTAATGACATTATTTTAAAGTTTTATCTATCGCTCACTTTGAGTCACTCATCTTAATCGAGTGGGCGGGGCTCACTGGAGGTTGCTAGGTTAGGTGAGCGATTGAAAAATGTGAAATATCGGATGTCGAACAAAAACAGTGCGCTCGACTCGAGGCGAGTGAATCAACGATAGAGCTCTTGGGTTTTGTCGTGAGTGTGGCATCTTTATATTGGAATATGGAGTTACTGATCCGTTATATGTATGTAACGACAACTTTATCTTGGCTGATATGAGATTGTCAGGGAATCATTGTACTCGTATTGCAAATATAATTACAACTGGCGATTTTCAAGTCTATTTAGACATTTAGAAACATGGGACTTTGAAAGTAAATTCCAGCCCCCGTTTTTCCGAGTTAAGTTGGGTAATCGGTTCCATAGATAGGTACTAATCCATTCATTAATCTCTCTAAAAAAATTTCTATGTCTACATTTCCTTACTTCCATTCTTCTCCACTTTTAAGAGTCCTGCCTGGGCAATAGGTATCCAATATTAGTAGTATCCCTGGTTTTTATATACTATAATATTTCTATATAGTAGGTGCACCATTGTGCTATTTCTTATGCGTAGATTGTAACTTTTTTGTTATGTGTGAATAATATAATGTAACCGATCTATCACAGATTGTAGTAACCCCATGTGTGGCTGTCCGTACTCACTATAATTTGTCGCATAAACGATTTTCAATTAATTCTACATTATAATAATTCTCACAACATCTCAAACGTTGACCTGATTCCATACTAAGTAGCTTAAGCACTTGTGTTACAGGTATCAGACAACAGAGGAACACAAATATATACTTAAATACATATATTACACCCAGACACCGAACAAACACAAGTATTCATCGCACGAGTGTTTGTCCAGGGTGGGGATCGAACCCACGACCTTTGGCGTAAGAGGCAGGGTCACTACCAATTGCGCCATGCCTTCAGTCAAACACATTCTTTACACGACTTGTACAAATCTCTATCAATATCAGCAGGCCGTCAAGGTGAGTATGGCAGACTCAATGGGTACTTTGTTAGTTCTTTTGTGCCTGTCAACCTCATATTTGAATTTCACTGCCGCTTACCATCAGGCGGAGTGAGGTCATCCTGATTGGCCTTTCTATAAAAAAAATATATCAAATAATTAATTTGCAAAGTTCCTTCGTACTGTTTTGTATGTGTGTTGTATTTGCCTGTGTTGTGTTTGTACATCCGTGTGCCTGTATCTTAGGCAGAAATGAAGAGAAAAAAGTGCGACTGTAAAGTTTCAGTCGATTTATAAACGTTCAATAAACCTTTCTTAGCTAAAACGGTGTTATAGAGCAGTTTTGACGTATAAAAACAAAAAAAAAACTATAAAAAGATTTGTTAAAATACTAATAACTGGCCGTGTGGTCCCCGGCAGAGTAGAATAGGCCACCCTCACTCTTACCGAGGTGTCGTAAAAGGCGACTAAGGTAAAGCTGCTGGCATCATCATCAGCACCCAGAGAAGGAAAACTCTGCATTTATATCAAAACCCTCGCCAACCCGTCTGCCAAGCGTGGTGAGTATGGCAATTACCCCTAATGTGATTGAGGGAGGCCCGTGCCCCAGCAGTGGGGACTTATGGGCTGATGATGTGCGTGTGAGAGGGAACGAGGTATAATTTAGCAAGTCATCTCAGTGACCACTTAGTTTCTTGAAGCTAAATTCTTAGCACTATAATTTATTATTGAATTGCTTGTAGCTAATGGGCTGAAAACGAATACTTATTCTAATGAGATACTACTCCTAATCATTAATATTGCTGTTTACCGGTTGAACTGCCGAGTGATTCATCATTCGTATCAATCTATTTAAGATCATTCGTTCAGGTTCATTTGATCGCGTTATGAGTGAAATATTCCGCGGCTGTAATTCATCGAGCGACTCGACAGACTCGACAGACTCGGCGTATTCGACGTCATTAATCACAAACGAGTATTTTTTACCCAAAAGATTTTGTTCAGTGTGAGATAGCAGTGGAAAACTGGGGCGCGTAACGAGATAGCTTTTGGGAGGTATAGGTATTGCTTTATTCTACTACAAGTACATATGTAATGTGGCAATGGCCAGGGCACATAGGGAGGAGAACAGACGGCCGTTGGGGCGGAAAGGTCCTCGAGTGGAGGCCACGTACAGGAAGTCGCAGCCGTGGCAGGCCCCCCACAAGGTGGACCGACAATCTGGTGAAGGTCGCGGGAATCCATTGGATGCGGGCGGCACAGGACCGATCTGTATGGAGAACATTGGGGGAGGCCTATGTCCAGCAGTGGACGTCTATTGGCTGAAATGATGATGATGATGATGATGATGACATATGTAATGTAAGTAACTACGAGAAAATATTTATTTTATTGACCACAAACAATATAGATACATTGACAACAAGATGTAATACAGACCATTTTCGGAATAAAACATCACAGAGCGTGAAAGAGATCAAACCGGCCCTGACGCAGATTCTATACGGGTGCGGTAGAGAAAGGACGTCGCCCAGCACGTCATCCCTACTGATGGCTTTGCGCAGTTTTTCAAGTATGGCTTTCTATGAACAGACACTGTCTGTTTCAGGTGCATGTCTATGATACAGACATACAGACCAACCAAGATCAGAATGCACTTCAGTGACATTGACAGGGGGGCGTTGTAAAACGTTTTTTCTATGCGAAAATGTCAAAACAGCATTAGTTCCGACTTTTGCCACGTGCCAAATAACCGTAATCGGACTGTACATGCGTGCGAACAGTGATATTGGCGTGTTTCGGCATGAATGATGGAGTCTTGGAAGAGATAAGAGCCCATTTACGGATCAGTGGCGCCGTTTCTTTTTTTATTATAACGAAATTAAGACAGTAAATAACTAAACTTAAAAAAAAACATTAAATAAATAACGATAACATAAAAAAACAATATTTTGCAAATCTAGTCTATTTTTCTTTGAATTTAAGTAATTCAAAAAAAAATTAAAAACGGTTTTATTAATTTCTAATTCATAATTTTGTGGCCGTGTGTGGTCCCCGGCAGAGTAGAATAGGCCACCCTCACTCTTACCGAGGTGTCGTAAAAGGCGACTAAGGTAAAGCTGCTGGCATGATCATCAGCACCCAGAGAAGGAAAACTCTGCATTTATATCAAAACCTCGCCAACCCGTCTGCCAAGCGTGGTGAGTATTGCAATTACCCCTCATGTGATTGAGGGAGGCCCGTGCCCCAGCAGTGGGGACTTAAATGGGCTGATGATGATGATGAAGACAGTAAACGAAAAATATATCAAGACATTTAAAAGGAACATGGATTTGCGATTGTTCAAGCTTATTTTGCTCACCCCAATCATGCAATAATTTCTTGCAAGATTCAAAAAAAAATTGTGACTAAATTTTTTTCTAGACACGATTGTGACATGAATCGTGTGTGCCAAATTAGTTTTACAGAAACTTATTTTTAATCTGTCCTATCACCTTTAATAACTCAAACTTAAGGTGACCTACATAGTGAACCTGACGTTACGACCGAATCGGAGTTTCCCTCCTTTTCTGCGCACTATGTGTCTCCTGTTTTGGATGTGACAGGTGTTTGCTCGTCCGTCCAAGACAGGTTCTTTGTAAGTAGGGAACACAAGAAGGAACATAACACTGACAAACCAAGCTAACGCGGTCTTCATCTAAACAAAAAAAAATGTCAAAAAATCTATTAGTTTTTTTTTCTTCTAGCACCCACTGTGCTATTATTTTCAAATCAAATATTAACCTAGGTCACCTGGACAGTGGAGAACAATGGAGAGAGCTATGCTCGGAGTCTCCCTGCGTGATCGTATCAGAAATGATGAGATCCGCAGGAGAACTAAGGTTACAGACATAGTCCAAAGGATTGCATGCCTCAAGTGGCAATGGGCAATTCATCGAGCGACTCGACAGACTCGACAGACTCGGCGTATTCGACGTCATTAATCACAAACGAGTATTTTTTACCCAAAAGATTTTGTTCAGTGTGAGATAGCAGTGGAAAACTGGGGCGCGTAACGAGATAGCTTTTGGGAGGTATAGGTATTGCTTTATTCTACTACAAGTACATATGTAATGTGGCAATGGCCAGGGCACATAGCGAGGAGAACAGACGGCCGTTGGGGCGGAAAGGTCCTCGAGTGGAGGCTACGTACAGGAAGTCGCAGCCGTGGCAGGCCCCCCACAAGGTGGACCGACGATCTGGTGAAGATCGCGGGAATCCATTGGATGCGGGCGGCACAGGACCGATCTGTGTGGAGAACATTGGGGGAGGCCTATGTCCAGCAGTGGACGTCTATTGGCTGAAATGATGATGACGATGATGACCTGGACAGTGACAGTAAAGAATTGATAGATACCTCATTCATCGGTTGGGTAGTTTAGGTAAAATCTTGCAACATACTAACATTCATAGACTGTTGATAAGGTTATCTGGAAGAAATCGCTAGAAGCGATAAGACCGCCTTATTGTACTCTCGGTTGTTGTTGGATGATAATAATAATTTACAAAACACATACTTACTTAATGCAATTTGGAACTACTAGGCAAAATAACTTTAATCTTAATATAAATTACAATGGTCAAACTATACAAGAAGGAAATTATACAAAATTCTTAGGTATTCACATGGATGATAACTGTGATTGGAAACATCACATAGATATGATACGAGATTTGTTCATAACATGCGTCTCCAGCACCAACTTAAATAAAAGAAAATCTCTCACAGAGTTCATAATTAGGTAGGTTAACAAAAAAGGTCTTAATTATTTTTGTAGTTAAATTGTCAGGTCTTAGTGTAATGCTTGTGTGTAGAGAAATTGCGCCTGAGATAGGTTTTAAAAAGAATCAATGCTTTGCTGTTTCCTGGTTTTGATGGTCCAATTCAGCCCCATAGATGAATATAGGAAACACAAGAGCTCGCACTAGTTAGGTTTTGGTGTTCCTAGAGATTTCACGGTTATACCAGATTTTAAGGAGACGTGTCATGGCATTTTTGGCTATAGCTATACATGTTTTGACTTCCGGCACGCAGCTGCCATCGTTGCATATATTCGATATGTATGTAAACCTAGCCTAAGCGTTAAAATATTGTACCCTATTTATATCAAGAGGCTTGTGCGCTTTTCCAAGACAGAAACTGATTTTTCTCTGATACAAACCAGCTCGACTTAAGTCTTTTAATAAAATTTTAGTCCTTCGTCTTAAACGACTCTGCAAATGCTTGGATATAAATTGGATATTTTTTACAGAGTTACGAGTAAATTAATGGCCAGGCTATTTGTAAGAGATTCTATCTATAAAGTAAAGAGATTATCGGCGGATCAAAGTGACTTGAAACGCGTATAATAACTTTGTCTATAGTTCGGCCGCAGATCATCGGTTATTCTATTTTGAGAAATATGTAAGAAGCTTTTCGTTAGAACTAAAGTTTGTTTGAAGACTTAAATTATTAGGATAGTTAATAAGATTACTCAGATTATGAAAAATCTTGTATTCAATTTAATACCTACATATTTATTTAAACGATACTAATTATAAGCATTGTATGTCATACTGTAACTATAATCATAATTTGTATAAGAATGAAAATTGTAATTACCAAATTATTTGAAAAGAGTAACTACTGAGTTTCTTTCTGATTCTTCTCGGTAGAAATTGACATTCCGAATCAGCGGTAGATTACATAATATTTGACATTCATAAATGTTCTGTATGGACTTAAATTGAATAAAGACATTTTTATTTATTTGCCAAGCCGTCTGCCAAGCGTGGTGAGTATGGCAATTACCCATCATGTGATTGAGGGAGTCCCGTGCCCCAGCAGTGGGGACTTAAATGGGCTGACGATGATGATGATAGGTACATATGTAGGTATGTATTCAACAAAAAACATTTTCATGTAGTATGTATGCACTCGCGCCGCGTCGCTGCGAACCGGTTGCTTACGAACCGCGGAAACAATGTGTACGGCGAGCAAACGACATCATTCATAGTTCCCGCCCTGTGTTCCCGCCTCATAAACAAGTTGCCATCTGATCTGCGGGACAGTTATGCACTTAAGATTAAAATTGGTAATTTTAAACTTAAGTCAAGGGAATACTGTCTTAGCAATTGCTTAACAATTGGAGCTTTGGGCTATGTCACAGACATAGCCCAAAGGATTGCATGCCTCAAGTGGCAATTGGCAGGGCACATAGCGAGGAGAACAGACGGCCGTTGGGGCGGAAAGGTCCTCGAGTGGAGGCCACATACAGGAAGTCGTAACCGTGGCAGGCCTCCTACAAGGTAGACCGACGATCTGGTGAAGATCGCGGGAATCCATTGGATGGATCATCAAGTCCATTAAAATATTTTTATAGCCATGCTATATGTATTTTTACTGTAAAGGGTTGTCTTGATTGGAGGAAAATTTATCTTATTTGGAAATCTTGTATTAAACTTAATTACATCCTTTTTTCTTATAAATAAATTTGGATTGGTTTTAACAAATATGCATAATTCATAAATATATGAGTACTACTTATAGCTCACGAAAGTACAAGCCAAACCTCTGTGGTTTTATGTGCTGTCTTCTAAGTGTACCTACATGTATAATTATGTAAATTTATTTGATGATACAGATAAAAACATCTTTTTATTCAATTTAGGTCCATACAGAACACTTATGATTAAAAAAGGGTGACAATAATATTACGAGTAGTCCCGAATCCAAACGTATTTTCTTTCCTGATATTTTTCAGTTGAGACACGACCCAAATAGTTGAACAAAACATTTAACTCCCGAAAATGCGATCTTATATCGAAGTTCCATCGCAAAAAATGTTCCCAAAATATGAAAACGAAAGTCCCGGAATCTTTTTAGTTTTACTTTTAGCAGAAAAAAGTAATTTTGTGCCCGTAACGACTACTCCGTCTTACTGAAACAGAAGTGTCATTTGGGATTGGATACAACCTCACCAGTCCTTGACGGATGAGAATCGATCAAAACTTTTTATTATATCTGGAAATGTAGAAAGAATCTTGGGTCGGGTTTTAGAGGGTACGAAGTTTGTCTGTTTTTTCAAGGGAATTCGATCTGGGCGGACGTGATATAATTGTTTTTTTAATAGGACTAGTAACTCGCTCTCATTTGGTTTAGGAACTTTATTAATTCCACATTGTACCAACAGATTGCACTTGGTGTCAATTAATCAAGCGAAATTTCGCTTTTTTTCTTTATAAATAGCATATAGATTTAATAAATTTTAAAACTTTAAAACTAACATTTAGCGATTAAATATTATTACTCCGTATTAAGCTTTACCTATTTTATTAATAAGTATTTTCTTCACTTCTTCAACTTAGCGAGTAGTTCCCGGTTGCGTTAAAAGCTGTCACTTTGAAGGCCAGGGAAAGTTTAGACCATGATTCAGGATTTGGGGAGTCTGGTAATTACAATGAAACGACTGTCGCCTGGCCTTCGCAACCTTTTAACAGCGGAATCAGACACACTGAATCATGGTTACACGTTTCAGAAACTATCCGAAACGTGCAGGTTTCCTCACGATGGTTCCTCACCGCCGAGGTAATGGTAAAAATACGCACATAGATTTGAAAGATTCAGAGGCTCATGCCTGTATTCGAACCACGAGCCCCTCATGGAAGGCGCGTGCTTAGCCACTGAGATACCATGGCTCAATTTTTTATTTACCTAGTAACTTAGTAACTATAATTGTTAGATACAATATTTATGTGGTTGTAGACGTATTGTGGGAATGGACATGCTCTTTTTTGTTCCACGTGAAATGAAATGAAACTGAGTTACAAAATTAACGTCATCATAAGTTTTCAGTGAATTAGCTAACAAAAAATGTTTTTTTGTTATGCCAATTCTTTACATTAGAACATCAGGGGGACACGTACTAACAGAATACAGCAAAATAATGTTTAGGACGGCACTTTCATATTTGGACCAAAAATATATTGTGAAAGTCCGAGAATCTCCTTTTTAAGGAGAAAAAAGAGTATCTTAAAATTGATCGTAAGCAATGCAAATTGATAGAATAAATTGTAGATAGAATAAATAAATTTTACACTCAAATATATATCAATCAAATATAAAAACGACCTAACTTATCAAATTGTTCTTAACTTATTTGTTCTTATTTCTGCCGCACCATCAAGAAATGGAAATCGTTACCGGCACATGTATTTTCTCCTTCATACAATATGGATTCCCTCAAACGAAGCCTGAAGCAGCATCTCGCGGGCCAGTATGGCGGTGCCGACGGGAGTGATGCCTTGACATCACTTCTGTTGTAATTGCAACTTATTCTCTTCTATTGCTTACCATCAGGCTGAGGAGAGCTAATATACTGTGCCTCTATAAAAAAACCGGCCAAGTGCGAGTCGGGCTCGCGCACAAAGGGTTCCGTAGCAGCAAATATACATTATAAAGATTTTATATCATCGCGGATTTTTAAAGGTGTACAATACTGTAGTATATTTTTTGATCTATCTTATAAGGTTCAGCCATCGTTTTCAGTGTAAGCACAATAACTTAACCAAAATTACAGTTAAATCAACCTATCTCAAAAACTATAAGAGATACTTTGATCAAACCAAAAATCGTTGAAAGAGTTAATTAGCATGCATCACCTCTATTTTTTTTAGAATTTTATACCCCGTAGTTATAAAAATAGAGGGGGGGGACATACTTTTTACGACTTTGAGAGCTGATATCTCAAAAACCGTTCACTTTAAGAAAAATGTTTTTTAGAAAACTTTATATCATTTTAAAAGACCTTTCCATTGATACCCCACACGGGTATGTACATCGAAAAAAAAAATTTCATCCCTCAGTTACATGTATGGGGGGCCCCACCCCCAATTCTTTTTTTTACTATTTAGTGTCATATTTTTGTAGCGGTTCATACAACACATATTTCCATCAAATTTCATCACTGTAGTACTTATAGTTTCCGAGTAAATCGGCTGTGACAGACGGACAGACGGACAGACGGACAGACGGACATGACGAAACTATAAGGGTTCCGTTTTTGCCATTTTGGCTACGGAACCCTAAAAATGGACATAAGTGAAATAATCTATTTAGTAATTCTATTGCAAAATCACCCTTACCACCTGCGATTAAGATATCACAACGTTAGATAGATGTTTTGCTGGCTTGCGCTTACATTTGGTGCGTGGTCGGACGATGACGAACACTAACCGGCCGCAACACAGTTTTTACTTAGCGGCGGGTAGGGGTACGGATTCGATATATTATGCCACCCTCATTAAACTCGATAATATGTTCAACTTTTAATTGTCATCTTAGTATATCTTAGTAAGTTTAGTTTAATTATTTATAAGTATAAGTCAATACGAGTCGAGTTATACTACACTGTTTATTGACGTATTAGTATGGCTTAGAGTGGTAGTATTCTAAGATGTATTGTTGTTGTAATGGATGGTTAAAATAAACTATTTGTATTTGTAATAATATGAATCTTGAGAGATCTCTCAGAAATTCAGCAAAGAGATGATAAGGCCAAATTATTAAGCGATTGACGTTACATGAAATATGAATAAACAGGAAGCAACCTCGGAACCGTTGGGAGACCAGAAAGACTTACAATGGACACTGAAGAATCGGCGATCCATTAAAAGTTTTAAAACACCATTCCACGGGCGCTTTATTAAATTGGACATCATTACTGTCGCCGTCCTCATTACCGTCACGATGCCGATCGTAAAAGTTTCATGTTCCCGTAATGCACTTACATTTATCAGGCTGGAGGAAATTAATGCCGAGCCTTTGTGCTCTACAGGCTTAGCCTGACGACACAACGTCGTAGGAAATTATAGATAAATATTTGTATTTGTAATTTTTTTTTGCCATTGTACACATGACTTTTTATTTCCTAAATTTGAAATTAAACTTGTCCTAATACTAACTCACTTTAAAAATTATAGATAGATAGATAGATACACTTTATTGCACATAATTTACAAATCTTAGCCTAAGTTATTATACTAAACAATGTAGGCGGTCTTATCGCTAATAGCGATCTCTTCCAGACAACCTCAGGGTAGAGGAAAAGTATAGCGAATTAAGAAAAGGGGTAAGGCAGTGCAAGTCAGAAAAAGAGAGAAAAAAAAAGACATTGTATAAATACGAGTATGTTATATACATACATACATTATATTAAATAAATATATACTAGCTATAAATACTAATACATACTAGTACATTACAAAACAAATAAACATACATACTAACAGTTTATTGGATTGATAGATACGTAACCAGGGAAATAGGAGACAATGAAAGGAACAACAAAGGCTTAGAAAGACAAGAAATGATCTTTAACTCGGGACTTGAAAATAGAGAGGGATTCGGATTGCCGGATGGATAGGGGTATGTTGTTCCAGAGGCGGGTGGATTGGACAGTGAAGGATTGTGAGTAAGAGTGTGTGGAGTGGAGTGGGAATGCGAGATGGAGTTTGCGGGATGATCGCATCTCACGATCCTTAGATGATATATAATGATGTTATAAATTAGTTACTTAATATGAATTTAGTTATGTACCTACTTGTCTAATTTGTTTCACCTTGCAATCATAATTATTTATAGTTACAAACTGTGGTTAAGATGAGTGTATATTACTCTCACTACACACACAAATATTGTCACAGCTTACTTTTATAGGCGTACAATAGGTAATTTACATAATTTAATTTAATAATTTTGAATAATTGATTCAGTAATAATATTACTCGTAATTGAATAGAAATTGAATCATTAAATAGGACTCTTGTTATTTGATTATGACGCGACTGTCCATCATCATCATTACCAGTTGCCATTGGCAATCTCGGTTGAATCCAAGCCGTCGCTTCGGATTCCTTCGGTACTGATGAAAATATGTTCTGACAAGAAACGATTCCCGTCGACCCTTGCAATCCCTAGACAGGGAAACCAATCCAACAAAATTATTAAGAATCATTATCTCAACAAAATCATGCGTTTGAAAAATACCTTACTTACTTACTACGATGCATAGAATACATATACTCTCTACGATGGCTCAGCGACCCGAAGTGGATTTTGGCTTCCGACCGAGACGGAGAATTCGCCATTCTGTTCTGTCCTCAGCCACCTGACCGAGATCTGAAGAATACCAATGTGTATTATTCATTTAGTTACTATCGCCTCTGGTGATGTAGTTATCTATACTATTTATAAACAAGTAAATCCAACAGGCAGGGGTAACGATTAAAGGTCATTCAAAAAAACGAAACGCTTGCGCGATGTAATCGACACCTATTGCCATCTATTGGCTTACATTGGAACTAATATACCCGATTCGTTGTACCCGAAACAAAGTGGGGCGGACTACTAGTTTTCTTATAAAACCATAATATTTTAAATAGTTGGTTCATATTTTGCCCTTATACGTCCTTCTATAACCCCCGTAGGACACCTCTGCTGTTAGAAAAATGAAAGAAATATCATTATAGTCAATTCCAGTGCTAGAACAGGCAATTTCGCTAGCAATCTGCTTCTTATACATCATTTATAGCAAACCTGCAGTATGATTCGCCGTGCTTTCCGCGGCAGAGGTGTACACTAGCCACTGTCCCATCATAAACATATATGTATTATTGTTAATAAAAATAAATACCGACCTAATTTCCTGATACGGTATCAGACTGTTTTATCAGGAGGCGACAGTTTTATCGTTAGGTCGACCAGTGTATAGAGAGCCTAAAGCCATGTTCTCGACTACGATCGATGGATACACGACACTCTTGCTGCAACAGTCAGTCGAGTCTTTGCAAATTGCCTGTAATTGCCGAAGCGCAGTGCAATTATGAGTTTTCGTTGCTTGTTCAAGTAAGAAGGTTCGCAACTATTATTATACTAGAATAATGGGATACATACATCGAGATATGTGGGTTTATAAGTATGCTGCTTATAATTAAGGTAGTGCCAGGACTCAAACGATACCTAACTATCTAATCGTGGGAGAGCCACGCTTCTGCATGAATGGGCCGGGTCGACCGGAGTGATACCATGAGCTCACAGAAACCCGGCGTGTAGCAGCACTGTACTGTGTGTACTCTCTGTACTGCGTGAGTGAGGGTACCGGAGGCCCAATTCGGGGGAAAGTTAGTGTTACTCTACTGGTGTCGCGGGCGTCTACGGGCGGCGGCAATCGCTTACTATCAGGTGACCCATCTGCTCGTCTGCCAGTTATCACATAAAAAAACCTGAATAAAAAAAAAATACTTTTGAATTTTCCTTCAATATATCTGAGTATGAAAACATAATCTGATTGTGATGTGTAATAATTCCTTACGGGTAAGGTAATATACGTTTTTAAGTTAGGGGCGATAGACGAACAAGTGCGTCATCTGATGGATACTTATTATATTTTATTAAAATGTAAACTTTCGACGGTCTAGAAAACGACCAACAAAGCAGTTAATTTTCTCATTACCATCGTCCTTGTTACCATCACGACACTGGCCGTTAAAGTTTCGTGTTCTCTTAATATACTGCATTTATCAGGGTAGAGAGCAAATGAATAATAAGCTGAGACGGTAAGGAGGTTCGTGATACGCCTATTAATATTTACTTTGGGCTTGTTAAATTGTGGGAGTATCATTCTATTCTTGTTACAGTATCAGGAACTGACACTGACTGCTAATGAGCATGGATGGTAATGAGTTTCGTAAAATGTGATAGATGAGACAATATACCATATTGACTAAAGGCAATGTAAATTAATGATCACTTTGACTTTTTTGGTATATAATCATGATTGAAAGGTAAGGTGATTTTACACAGAAATTATAGACAAAACCTTTCTTGTGATTTTATATAGGCCGGGTTAACTCTACGGGTGGTTTATAGGTATTGTTTTTTCTGAAAATCAATGAGAAGTTTTCCAATGTCAGTCGGTTTCTCTAAAGTGATAACAGATGGCGCTACCCGTATCTTTATTAAAATAACAGTAATTGGTCGCGGCATTTAAAGTGTTAATGACAACATACCTAGTTTCAAACGGGCAGCAATCAAAAGCCATCTCCAAACGCCATGGTAGACCTTCTTTTTATCTTATTTTAGGTCTACTTGAAGTTGGTATAGTTTTTCCATGTACCCATATTGTTACTTTGAAATATTGGGTAAACGTGAAAAACATAGCACTATGAAATTTTCCCATAAATTAGGGAGCACTTATAAATTGTCGTCTAACATTCAGTGTATATAGAGACTGCTTACACCAAGCGATTGTCATTCCATCCTCATCATCTCGATGGATGGCGGTCTAATACTGTGCGTTTCTCGCGGAACTTTCTACCACGTACCTCAGTTCTGTGGAACGGTTTGGCTGCAGGAGTATTTCCGGACGGCTACGACTTACATACTTCAAGAGAAGAGCGTACTGTTTTTTAAAAATGCCGGCAACACATTCTCTGATTTCGCGGATGCTCATGGGCGGTGTTGATTACTTTCCATCAGGTGACTAGCTTGCTCGTTTGTCCGCCTCTAGCATAAAAAAACCATCTAGCGAATAACTTCAAAGTTAACAAATACCTATTGGAAAACTGCTCATTGTTAAATATATTTTTGATGAGAAATGTAGATCACCTCAAACTTGGAAATCGACTTCTGTCACTGTCAACCATAAGTCCACTTGGTTTTCAAAGAAACCTTTGTCAGATAGAGATTCATGCCATCTTTAAGAAAGTGGTAAATTTTATAGAAAACGACCAGGTTTATAAGTAAACCGAAAAAAGGAGATCAGACTGCCGATGATACAGAAAGGTTCTCGAGTGGAGGCCACGTATAGGAGGTTGAAGCCGTGGCAGGCCCCCCACAAGGTGGACCGACGATCTGGTGAAGGTCGCGGGAATCACTTTGATGCGGGTGGTACAGGACCGATCTGTGTGGAGATCATTGGGGGAGGCCTATGTTCAGCAGTGGACGTTTATTGGCTTAAATGATGATGAAATAGCGAAACACTTGCTCGATGGATCGACGCCCAGCGCCATCTATCGTTGCAGTGTGGAACAAATGTTCCGGAACAAAGCAAGGGCGGGCCACTAGTATTGTAACATGAAGTGAATTCTTAAAGTATTAGTCTATATACTCTCCCACTGCAGGGCAAAGGCCTCCATCATAGAAATAAAGTCATCACTACTATGAGGCTAAGTTACCACGCTTGCCAAATGCGGATTGGTAATCAGAAACCCGAGCTATGTTCGAAAAATTCGAAACAGACGTTTGGCTCGACGAGAGAATCGAACCCAGGACACCGAGAACACGGCCGGGTAATTAAACCACTAGATCAACAAGGCTTGAATGCTTGAATTTTGCTAAAAGTAATAACGTTTCAAAATATAGTAAACAATAAACTATATAAAAAATACAAATACAATACAAAAATTAACAATAATTTTTTATCGAAATTTGTAGCACCTCGCCTGGCGCGGACAAACTCTGAGGCCGCCGTCTGAAAATCAGCGTCATGGCTTTGCTGTGGCAAAGGCTGAGACGGGGACCATTCTTGCTGCAACATTGTTCACTAATTATTATTCTTATATTTTCTATTTCATTAATGGCTTCTACCTATCAGACTCTATGACTATTATTAGTGTTTACAACTTGATTATGTAACTCTATAATTTTGAGCAACAGAATAAACGTATTATCTATCTATCATATAAAATGAAATTTTATTTTACCAACGTTATGAAAGCTGCTGGTAAATAACCATCGGAATGTGAAGGTGCAATAGAATAACATTTATATTGGTTGCTAACCGTTATGCAGAATATTTAGTATTGCGGGGTTTTCATTCATATGTTGATTTTTTATTCATTGAGAATGTTAGGTATTCATATTTATTTATGAACTTTGTTCCACTCTGGTGCATGTTTTTAAACAATATAGATCGCGTATATCTTCGAAAACAGTAGTAGGGGAAAATGTTCACCATTCGTACACTTTTTACAATTATTTTTTTAATTCATGAATTTCTATCGAATTTATCTAGTTTTGGTACCTACGTATAAAACATTTATTTTAGTTTGTTACAAAAAAGTCCGAAACAATTATGTTAATTGATTAGAGATGGCCGTGTGGTCCCCGGCAGTGTAGAATAGGCCACCCTCACTCTTACCGAGGTGTCGTAAAAGGCGACTAAGGTAAAGCTGCTGGCATGATCATCAGCACCCAGAGAAGGAAAACTCTGCATTTATATCAAAACCCTCGCCAACCCGTCTGCCAAGCGTAGTGAGTATGGCAAATACCCCTAATCATGTGATGGAGGGAGGCCCGTGCCCCAGCAGTGGGGACTTAAATGGGCTGATAATGATGATGATGATGAATAGATTAAAGAGTTATAGTAAATTGAATGCACCCCACGTGTGGTGGTACTTTCGGACAGTAGGTGGGGTACCACAGATTAATTAAAAAGCCATTTAAAGTCGTTATTTTTTATGATTTTTTTTATAAAATATTAATTTGTAAAAAAAGAAAGATTCATTAACTATTAGTCAATTGAATTAAATCATAGTCGATAAATCTTTCTAAAGAAAAATAACAAAAAATAAAATCACTGTAAAACTATAAAGTCTAGCTCTTCCAGAGAGAAAACTTGTAGACTTCAGAACTTGGAATGAAATGTTCGTTAGGGTCCAAGGTCCATCGTTGTTAGAGCCTTCTCTGAATTTCTTACTGTGCTTTCCAACGTCTTAGTTTTGATGTTATATCCTCACGTCAGCCTACATACTGTCCCGCCTGCCCAAAGGCCTTCATCATAGAAATCAAGTCATCGCTACTATAATGAGAATCATCACGCTTGCCAAATGCGGATTGGTGACCACAAACCCGAGCTATGCTAGAAAAATTCGAAAATTTGTATGGACGAATGTATGAAATCTCTGAATTCGACTTCAATGTTTGAACGAGAATTGCCCCTCAGTAACTATTTTATTTTCTCTACAGATTTTGCAGTTTATTTGTGTACGACAAGAATACGATTGAAGACTAGCTTTTCAAGTCATTTTCAAGTCTTTATAACAAGTTAGATTGGTCAAAATATTTATAAGCTGCGTGTCTCTTTTAACACTTGACATTGGCGGAATCATTGCGTCGCTGAACGTATCATTGAATCCACAAAAAAAAAACAAGTTAGATCAACAATATAAGAGAATAAATCAACTGTTATAATATGACGATCCGTTTGGAACAGTGGTAGTGAACGCTGCCTTTGGCCCAAGGGTTGCGGGTTCGATCCCCGCACAGTACAAACATTTGTGTGCATAAACATGTCTGTTTTTATTGGTCCTGGTGTTTCCTATGTATTGTAATATGTATTTAAGTATATTATACGTAAATATTTGTAATCTCACTGTTGATACTGATATCCGTAACACAGGTGCTTGAGCGACCTATCTCGGAGTCAGATTAATGTATGTGATGTTGTGAAATGTTATTATTATTTATAGGTAAGTGTTTGGTCTTTGGTCTATAAGAAAGTCGACCGCCCACGCAGTTATAGAAAAAGCGTAAAAATAAAATATATTATCTATGCATGCAGGTTTTTTTAAGATGTTTTTCATCATCACTAAAATTTATAGATACTGCGTGCTTGAAAAACTTTGTTTTAAAGTAATATACCTATTTACCTTCATCGAACGAAATTGCTGTAGTTGGCGGTCTTGTAACCCCGTGTCTCGGAAAGCACGTCTCCGGTCGTGTCACGTTGGTGTCCCGTCGGAATATGAGTGTAAGGGAATAGAGAGTGCCCTTGTGTTTGCGCACACACTTGAGCACTAGTATATATCCTGCGTACGTGACTGATCGTTGAGATTGGCCGCCGTAGCAGTTATCAGTTGGAGGATATATAATATGTCTCTTCTTTTTAGTCGGTACATTCTCAGTAAGGGAATAGGGAGTGCACTTGTGTTTGCGCACACACTTGAGGACTATAATATATCCTGCGCACGTGGCTGATAGTTGAGATTGACAGCCATAGCCGTACTCGGTTGGAGGATATATAATATGTCCCTTTTTCTTAGTCGGTACACTCTTGCCGTGGTTGTTGCGGTCATCATGTCGAGTCCCGATGAGAGATGATCAAGATGATCCTTGAGATTCGGCGCTAATCATCGCGGACTGCAGCTCTTCGGGTATACTCATAAACAGAGAACTGGTCGAGACCTTGATCTGGTCCACCTCATTGGTGATCTGTCACGTGACCGTAGCCGTATCTATTTATATCGAAAACAGAGCGGACCTAAAAATATTAAAACAAAGCTAACATTATTAACGGTTGAACTGCACGAAAGATTTATTCAATTTTCCCTACTCATACCCTTTGTCGTGGATATGAACACAGGGATCAAATCAATTTCCTGTGGGACGCATCAACTTCGCGAAACTTCAGCAAAAAATTTATGGTGAAAGCCTTAGCCACAAAGGAATATATTACATTATGGATCAACATCGTGGATTTTGGTTCTTTGGGCAGTTGGATGACGTATGACGTCATATGCTTTGTAATACCGCGGAAGTCAAAAGTCTTTATTTGGAGGTACGTGCTCGAGCAGGATGATGTCCGACATTTGGAAATATTTAAAGTAATAGGTTCTCCTGGCTCAATTTTTGGCTACAATACTGTCAGCCAAGAAAATGGTCTACCAATTTTGACAAAAGTTTCTGCGAGATGTAATGATCGCTAAGATTGCTTTTCTAAAAGAATTTAACAAATGCACGCTTGTTATGACGTTTTATCTGAGATGCCTGATATTTGACGTCATTGGGTGACATAGTTTAAATGCGATAATCTATTTTACTTGACGGCGCATTTAGGTAAATAATGAAACTACAATTTGAAACCATAAATCCAGACTTATAGAAGCTCTAGCAAAGCGTTGCGTCTGTGGAAGCGGGGCGGCCAGCTGGCAATGTCAGATTTTGTCGGAAGGGCACCATACGTTCGGCAACGAATTGCTTAGGATTTTGTTATTTTAAATCGTTATTGTTTGACTTCAAACACAATACTACGTTAATTACAACGTTGACTTTGTTCCGAATAATGATTACAAGATTTTGCTGAAGATTGCTCAGATCATCCTTTGAATCATTGAATTTCCACACCCATTGGAAACTACTATGGATGGCGGATTAGAAGAAACCGGACATTTCTGATAAAAGTCTGCCCTAAGCGCCTTTATACTCAACTAAAACCATGTCAATATTTTTTAATAGAAACTTATTACAACTGAAAAAGGAAGTCTTATAGCCAGGGAAAATTGGCCTTGTTGTTTCATGACATTCAAACGAATCTCAACAGTAGGGTGGCAGACCACATATTTGGCTGACTGTACCTACCTAAATTAATGGTATCTCATTAATTACATAGTCACATTTAGACTGGGGAACCAGAGCTTACACGTTTAAAGATAATGTTACACATGCTAAGTTTCATGCTTAAATCATGCTACTTTGGAGCAAGTGTGAACGGACGTGCTACTAATAAGGTCGATTTTCAAGCATGCTACCTGTAGTGCGGGTGGAAGGGGGAGTGTTTTAGCATGTGTAAACAGGTTTTCTTATTTTTAAGCATTTCTACAACTACTAGTAGCTATACTAGTAGTTGTAGAAATATGTCAATTGATTGGAAATATCCTGAGGTGAGAAAATGTTTGGATTTCGAACCTAAGACCTCCCGCTGGAAACGCGTACCTTATTTTATACAACATTGGCGGCAAACAGTGGCTCGCCTGGGCAGCCTTTAGAAGGTTACAACTTCACCTGTGTAGCTGCAAGCTTCCAAGTACTCAAGTTCGTTGCATACGTGTAACCCTTGAAAAACCCTAACACTCCTTTTTTAAGAACCGCAATATGTAGTCCTTTATTTATTATCTAATGAGCTACCATCTCACTCTATATTAAGTAATACAGACTTATTACTTAAGTATATTTTGAAACATGTCGACCCGTTTAGCGCAGTGGTTTGAGCGCCGGTTGAGATGCAATAGTCGCGGGTTCGATTCCCGCACCATCACAAATGTTTGTTGATGAAACAGACATCTGGGCTGAGTCTGGATGTCTGTGGTACTTTTATCGTTTCTGGTTTCCATAGTACAAGGGAAAACCTAAGTTTGGGACCAGGACAATGTATGTTTTTTTTTTATGTGAGAGGTGGCAGACGAGCAGACGGATCACCTGATGGTAAGCAATTCCGCCGCCCATGGACACCCGCAACACCAGTGGAGTCACAAGTGCGCTGCTAACCTTTTCGCCTTCCCCCCCAATGGGCCTCGTCTTCTGTGAGGCAGTGGTATCACTCCGGTCGAGTTTCAATTTATTACAAACTTGTTACTTAATAGCTTTCAAACAAAGTACCGCGGCTCTAAATTCTGGTGCGCGTGTCTATTTTAGAACCATCGAGTTGATAAGGTCACATAGAAAAGCCCTCTTGATTGCCGAACAAGTTTCCTTTTGATACGTGACTAAATTGAAGCTTCACTGCAAAGCTCTCAGTCCTCATCTTATCGTGTGATTCCCAGTTGCGTCCGAAGCTGCCGCTCTGGAGCCCGGGTACGCTTGGACCATGATTCTTGATTCGGGGAATCACGTAATCACTTGTTTAAACGGGGTTTGAATGGAGTTCTTCTTTCACGGTAGGCATCGGCATGACTGTGCTCCGGCATTGTTGGTATCTATTAGCGGCGGATACCGTCTACCCAAAGGTTGTCTGGAAGAAATCGCTACAAGCGATAAGACCGCCTTATTGTACTGTCTGTTGCTTTTGTATCATGCTTGTGTTTTGTTTTTATGCAATAAAGAATATCTATCTATCTACCGTTTACCATTAGATGGGCCGCAAGCTCGCCTGCCTATACTAAGCAATAAAAAAAAATCGACTGGCGTCTGGCCTTCTCAACCTTTTAAGAGTGGAACCAGACCAACAGAATCATGGTTACAGATTTCAGAAACTATCCGAACCGTGAAGGTTTCCTCACGATATTGTCCCTCAACGCCGAGCTAATGGTAGAAATAAGCGCGAAGGTTTTAAAAATCCACATGAGCATGCACCCCGTTTGGAAAGCGCGTTCTGAACCACTGAGCCACCATCGCCCTTATGCAATGCAAAGCTCTCTTACATACAAAATATTCATGAATGTAACACGAATGAAGTTCAAAGTTATCTCTGATTCATAGAAAACCAAAGTAGAAGTATCTTCGCTTCCGAATTGTGTTCGCCAGCAAATATCGAACTGGCATTTTTCAAACTAACACACAGCTCAGCTCAGCAGACTCGGACGGTAGAAGAATCCAATTTCCTGTGTAAAAATCCACAGAATAGTACGCGACGGCATAGTAACTGACGTATTGACCGAACGTTCTACATAAGATCGGGAATGGGGGCGTCGATGAAAAACTGCTTTTCCATTTATGTCCGGATTAGAGATGTTACAGAGATGACATTTTGGTTTCGGTTTTGGATGTAGGAACTTATAACCGCATGCTTAATGATATTTCTAAGAGAATTTACAGTTTCGATATACACTTCCAAACACTGCCCAGTTTTCAGTCTTTACTCAAAGAAAATGACCTACTTTAAGCACGCTTAGGTTAATCTAGATTAATATCCAATTTAAAATTGTACATTTGTTTTGTACTTTTTCATTATTGTTTGTTTCACTTCGTTTTATTGTTATTTTTTATATTATGTAATTATAATGTTCTTATAGCACGCTGTAATTACCTATAACTGTAAGATCAGTTAGTTTAAGTATGTATAGATTTTCAATTGTCACCTCTTTATGCTGTATCTTAAGTTAGTCATTCAATAAAATGGGTTATAAAATAATATGGGTTAAGGATAAAACGTGTTTTTTTAATCATAAATTCTAAGCGCTTCATTCATTACCGTTCAATAAACAACGGTGTTAACGTATGTGATACCTGAGGTTGTTGCAGATGTCCTTGGGCGGCGGTGATTTGACCCGTCTGCTCGTTTGCCCGCTATAATGTAAAGAAAAAGTTAGAAACAAAAAAAAACATAAAAAAATTCAGAAGTATTGAAAAATAAATAAAAAATTTAAAAACCCCCGACAAAAATTTTAAAAGTCCAATAACAAATTGAAACTGCTGTTGTCTGTCCTACGTATGAATATTTTTGGTTGAATACTGTCGCGTGACGGAACGCTCCACATTTACATATTAGAATAACGTTTTGTTCAAGCACACATTTTATAAGTAGGTAAATAAGTTATAAAAATACTCAACGTAAAGACTTGCGGCAGAGACGGTAGAGTACCTATTTCATTCATTTAAATTAATGATACTTAATGATCATTTAATGAAATATGATAACTAACTGCCCACTTATTTTGTTATACTAAAGTTAATGAACATTAGCTTAAATGACGTCTCTGAGTGCGGCCGTAAGATATTGAAATGGTTAGCAGAATAAAAGGGAAGTAACTGTTACGCTCAAGCCAAAGATACGTGGCATGCGGTGTCATATTTAATTTATAATGAATGAAATACTCTACATTCTGCCACGAGTCTTTACATTGAGTATATAGCTCGAGCGCGCAGAATAAAAAAGTCACAACAAATTCAAAATGATTCGAAACTCTAATATAAGGATCGGTCACGGCCACGGAGATTCACAACATACATCCCTAGTTCAGATGAAGTGTTTGCTAGGGATTGCATCGCAATTTATGCACGTTTTATTGTATTTGTAGATATGTTTATCATTTCATTGGAATTTTGGTAACAAAAGATACATTTATTGACACAGCGATAATGCGTTTTATAAGCGAAGTAGTAAAGCGTGAAAAATAATTAACTAATGAATGTCAACATGTTTACCACTGTTACAAAAATTGTTTTCAAAGTACGTTGTTCTTTTGAAAAGCTAGCTAACATCATTCTTACATATTATTAAGAGCCATTGTTATAAAGTTGGTCGAATAATCGGATTCGGCGGGTAGGGCTTAAACAAGCCGCATGGGCTGATGCAATTCAAAGGTTTTAAATTAGTCTCTAGTGGGTTTAGTGTTCAAATTTGGTGTTTATTTGTGCTATGAAGTGTATAGTGATCCTAATAATAAGAATCGTTCGAATAAGAGGCGTTTTATTGAGTGACTGTGACTTTGACTGACTTCGACTGTTGACTACCTACTTATTCTCAATAAGTTATTTGACATTGTCAAATTATCTCCGAGTAGAGCCATAATAAAAAATCAGGTTTCCTCACCGTCGAGCTGACGGTAGAAATACGCATATAGATTTGAAAAACCCGTATGGAAGCGCGTTCCGAACCACTGAGCTACCATCAAGTTCATGAATTCCATCTTTAGTAAAATGTTTTTTTTTGTTCGTTTCTGTTACGTAAATTCATTCAAATAATTTCAATGAAAGGTGTGATGATGATATTTTTTTTAATGTGATAGGTGTCAAACGAGAATATCCTTTTACTCCTTAAAAGTAGAGCTCTCAGTAGGAACTCCAAACGGGGAATTGAGTCGATAACCAACAGAAAGTATGGGAACCACGTAGCAGAAATCCGTCGTAAAACGCCACCAGTAGTGGAGAAATTACATAGTAATAGTCACAAGGGGGAGTCGGATGAGGACTGCATACAGATTACATAATAAGCTAGGTACAAGAGTATCAAACTTTTTTATACGAAGAGCTTTTTAGGACAAACCATATTGTGCTAGTACTTACTTATAGTATCAAAGGTAAGCAATAATATTTATGTCAAGAATGGAGTGAAATAGCTTTTAAAAATATGATAATATTTATCAATAAAAGCGCCAATTTCTTCACATGCAATTTGGGCAGGATTTTGATAAGACAAATACTGGTGAACCATAAAAATAACTAATGAATGTCAACATGTGGGTGCAAGACGACGAAAGACGCGAATAGGCTTGGTCTGTGATTTTATAAAATAAAGATCTTGAAGACCCTGAAATCCTGTTATCTTATCTCAAATCCCACATTTGGGAGTAGTAGTAGTAGTCGGAACTTGCCGAAACGCAGTATTGGACGCCCTGCGGCGCGATGGACTGACGATCCGAGAAAGATGGCTGGTGTGAGTTGGATGCAGACTGCATAGGACCGGATGGGTTGGCGGCTCTTTGGGGGAGGCCTACGTTCAGCATTGATTGAAAACGAGGAGTTGAACCGGGTGCTTTGAAAATTAACATCAGTCTTTTCATGCATCGAAATATCACATACAATCCCATACCTGTGCTGCTCTAATTATAGCCAACTTTACTCCTTTTTACAACCCCAAAGTAAAATCTGAATTATCTATCCTGATCTCCCCACATACGGTACAGAGAATGAAAAGGTTCGTCACCTTAAGGTAAATTTTCGCTTGCACGGCGTGAATCAGTTACACCAACATACCGTTTTAAAAAGATCTGCCAACCTTCTTTAAATTTTATTTACATCAAAAGGAATCAATGTTGCTACAAACAAATCTGAACGTTCTTATCTAACAGTTAAGCATAATTCTCTGTGCAACAGGTATTACTCTAACAAATTTACAAAAGGTAATAAGTGCTTCATAGCATATCAAACGAATCAATTTGAAAACTGACGAACCTTTTGACTGTATATACTTGATAATGGAGACTACACAACGAAAGTTTATCAAAAGACCGCACTGGGCTTATTCGTCCCTTACAATAAATTCAAAGGTGGACTCCCACGAATGCAGATAAAGTACCGTATTGAAAACACGATAAATCTCGATTCACATTGAGGAAGTCTCATGGTTGGAGCGATGTCAAACTTTGTATTATTACTCGATGAAACGGACTGTTGAGCATTCAACAAGCAGGGCTATTCGTAGATTTTGGGGAGGCCGACGCCCTACCTACATATCTGTTGTAGATAGTTAAATAGATACTTTTTATTTCATAAAATACAAATCTTAGGCGGTCTTATCGCTCGGAGTGATCTCTAACGGACAACCTAAGTAAAGGACATTAAATAGAAGAGGGGAGGGTTTTTATCCTAAATATTAATAATTTATTTTTACTTCTTACGGAGGAGTTCACCGACTTTTGAAACAGGTGTTTATCATTCAAACAACTGATTTGACAGCATTCATATAATAATGTTAAGTAAGCTGTCATTTATTTATTTATTTATTTATTTGGACAACCAACAAGAACATACACCTTAAAAACTAAGGGATACAAATTGTCACGTACATGAGTTGGTGCTGCCTTAATTATAGGTTGCCACGGAAAGCGTGAACAAAAGTAGTTGGGGGCATAGGGCTTCCCTTAGCATGTAAAGAAAAAATATAAAGTTAAATAATAATTACACCCAGGAGTCACCGACTTTTGAAACAGGTGTTTATCATTCAAACAACTGATTTGACAGCATTCATATAATAATGTTAAGTAAGCTGTCATGTTTTGTTAAACAGTTGTTTTAAAAGTCTGTGAACTCCAGCCTCAGACTAGTGGTTCTTGAAATAAGGTGCATTGATAATTAAAGTAAAACCTAAGTACCTTGGTGAGTACTTACATTGTATTTATACAGGGTAATCTGAAAATGCTCCCATACAAAAAGACGTAAAAAAAAGTATATTAACGCAGCATAAAATCAGTATCTGAGAGTTGTTGTTGATGTTTTTAATATAATCGTAATATATAAATCACTTTGTGTGTTACATACATGTAATTTACAAAGTAATGTTTCATGTGAGTTTATGTGTGGTTTGTGTATATTGTTTATTTTAAGTGAGGACTTTGACCGTGGGAGAACCACGCTTCGGTATGAATGGGCCGGCTCGACCGGAGTGATAGCACGGCCTCACAAAAAACCGGCGTGAATCAGCATTGTGCTGTTTTTCGCTGCTTGAGTGAGGGTACCGAAGGCCAAATCCAGGGGAATGGGGTGAAAGGTTGGCAGCTCACTTGTGTACTCCACTGGTGCCGCGGGTGTCTATAGGCGGCGGCAATCGTTTACCATCAGGTGGTCCGTCTGCTCGTCTGCCACTTATCACATAAAGAAGGAGTTATTCGTAATGAAGTTATTATTCAGAGAACTTAAGTCATAGACTTTGCACGCAGGATCAACACGCTGAAGTAGAGGTTTTTTTTTGGTCAATAGGCTAACGCTTGACCACAATCGCACCTGATGGAAAGCGACGATGAGGTCTACGATGATATGCATTGGAGATTGGCCGGTCATATCTCTAGACGTACTGATTATAGATGAGTCGACACATACTGGAGTGGAGTGGTCGCCACTTGCAGAAACGCAGTGTTGGATGCACTGCGGCACGATGGACTGACGATTTGAGAAAGATGGCTGCTGTGAGCTGGATGGAGACTAGGTTTGGTTGGCGCTCTCTATAGGAGGCCTACGTTCAGCACTGATTGAAAACGAGGAGTTCAACCGGGTGCTTTGAAAATTAACCAACATCATCAGTCTTTTCATGCATCGAAATATCAACATACATTTTTTTTTCGGTCGTACAAATGCGCTACGAGTTTTCAAAGTGATTCACAGCAAAACCATTTTTTTATCGAAACTTCCCGAACGCTCGACGCAGGCAGATATCGTTTTCAAAAACAGTTTTCCCACAACAGTTCGAGCGGACACTAGCTACAACGCGAAATTAAAAATGGGACGGATTTTTTGCGAAAGTCATCGCTACCCAACGCGGATAAAGTGGCTTGAATGTGGTGCTCTTTTCTTTATCCACTGTAAAAGATAGACCCTCACTTCGTTTCGAGACTTAATTTTGCTATTCTCTCTCATCTAAGCGAGTCGTCAGTGAAGTTCTAACACCACGTAAGTATTTTTTTGGCGGTTTTGACATATGATGCCATTCGCTAGAGAATCGATAGACGCGACAATTCACCCAATCAGAATCGAGATACGACCAATAAAAACCTTTATAATTACGAAAAAGTAACAGCGCGGAAGTCATAAAATGACCTACGCTTCGAGATGACCACGTAAGTCACAATTTAGTTTTTTATTTTTTTTACTAATTTGCTGGTGGCGGTTATGACATTTTGATGCCATTCGTTAGAGACTTATAAGACGGATCGTTTTTATCAATCCGAATTCAGTTGCGGCCATCAAAAACTTTTTAAATGTTGAAAAGGTAACAGAACGGAAGTCAACAATTGAATTCTAATGGCACGTAAGTCTTTGATTAGTGTTTTGGCTATCCTGAAAAGTTGCCTAAAATGACTTACATAGTGTTAGAACTTCACTGACGCGAGTGATTCTCAGTTGCGTTCAAAGCTGTTGCTTGTCGAGCCGGGGTATGCTTGGACTGTGATTCTTGATTTAGGGAGTCTGGTAATTACAATGATGCGACTGCCGTCTGAACTTCGCAACCCTTTAACAGGGGAACCAGACCAACTCAATCATGGTTACATGTTTCAGAAATAATCCGAAACGTGCAAGTTCCCTCACAATGTTTTCCTTGACCGCCGAGCTAATGGTAGAGGTACGCATATACATTTGAAAAATCTAGAGCTGCATACTTGGATTCGAACCCGGAACCCACGTATGGAAGGCGCGTTCTGTACCACTGAGCTAACTTCGCTTTTAACTTCTTTTTTCTCTAATTAGTTCTAGATTTTATCGATAGGTGGTGCTTGGTGTCGATTAAATCGCACAAGTCTTCTTATTAGGGTCTCTTCATATCTTTTCATATTAGGGTCATTATTTCCTGATAGTCCTCAAATCGAATATTACCCCGAAATTGATGTCAGAATCTTAACATACTAATAATAGTAAAGTATAAGCCTATAAACTGTCCCACTGCAGGGCAAAGGCCTCCATCATAGAAATCAAGTCGTCGCTACTATGATGGGATTAGGCTTAATCACAACGCTTGCCTAATGTGGATTGGTGATTAAAAACACGAGCAATGTTCGAAAAATTCGAAACATACTTTTTACTCGACCCGGGAATCGAACCCAGGACCCCGAGATCACGGCCCGGTACTTAAACCACTAGGCCAACAGGGTGTCTAGACTAGTCTTAGTGGAATTAGTGTTAGATACTTTTACAGTTCAGTAAACAAACTTTTTTATCAAAAGAATATAGGGTGTTCAATTGTTCCATATTAAAATATTTTATCATTAAAAAATAGCGTGAGAATTCCATTAAAACCTACCCACAAATTATGTTACATCATTTAATATGAGAAAAGGATTAACAAACTTTGGTTAAATATGTGAAATTGAATGAACGGCTTTAATGTATAAATTATATTTCCGTTTTAGTACGGGAGAGCCGAATTAATGGGGAGCTTTAATTATATTGCAGCGTGTACGTATTTGATAATTAATATTTCATTAATTAATGACTGACGGAATTCAGCCCATTTTCGGAGTTCATTAGTGAAATGGGGGAAGAATATTATTGACAGCTATTGAATCCTTAACTACGTGGTTGCCAACCGTATCCAAAGTAAATAAAGCAGTTGAAAATGTTTCAAGCGTCTCAGAGTGAGAATCGAACCCACTACCTTTCGCTCACCGTGCGACTGCTCTAATCACTAAGACTGCCTAGATGGCATGGGGTAGTGGGTCGCATTTTAAAAAAGCCACGGCTGCGCTAGAGGTCCCGGGTGCAATCCCCGGGTCGGGCCAAAAATTTGTACCTAAATATTTGTTAAATAATTCTTAATGTCAGCCTGGAGTCTGGAAGTTGGCGGTCTTGTACCCCCGTGCCTCGGAAAGCACGTTAAGCCGTTGGTCCTGCATCCGATCTCTCTCTGATCGCGTCACACTGGTGTCCTATCGGATTATGTGGTTATGAGAATAAAAAGTGCACATGTGTTTGCGCACACACTTAAGCACTATAATATATCCTGACCGATCGTTGAGATTAGCCGCCGAAACCGTGATCAGTTGGAGGGATATTATATAAATAATAATAAATAAATAACTATTTCACAACATCACATACATTGATCTGACTCCGAGATAGGTAGCTCAAGCACCTGTGTTACGGATATCAGAATCAACAGTGGGATTACAAATATATACATAATACTTTTCTTTTGTAAATACATACTTATAATTCATAGCAAACACCCAGACCAATACAAACAAACATGTTCATGCACACAAATGTTTGTACTGTGCGGGGATCGAACCCGCAACCCTTGTATCAGAGGCAGCGTTCACTACCACTGTTCCAATCGGGTCGTCATATTATTATTAATCACTAAGTTAGCGAATACCTAATCTAGGCGGCCACTACATACTCAACTCAACTCAACTCAAAAGTGTTTCTTGCTTTCATGAATGTTACATACAGGTGGTATAAAAATATTCCAATACATCATGTTACCCTTATCATATCTACTTACCTGATCAAGTTAATGGAAAATAATGTACGAAAGTTTTATCTAAAGTTGGTCTGCCATGGCTCTTATTGGAAGAAACGTGGTGGTGTGTAGAATGTGCCGTATCTATAGAAATGATTTATCGCGTGGAAAGTATCTACAGCTATCAATGTTATCTAGTCTAGATAGGTGCTGTCCGATGATGTCTGATCGGGCAGTCATAGGTCACAATTTAGGTAGTATATAAGGCTGCACTATCTATGGATTAAACTACTTGCACACAAACGGAAGTATTATTTATAACCCTGGTGACACGGAATATTTGGTGACCCCGACGTGATAGCATCGGACAGCACCTATCTAGACTAGATAACATTGATACATGTAGATACTATCCACGCGATAAATCATTTCTATAGATACGGCACATAGAACTTGATGTTCATAAAACTTTGTAATCTCACAGAATCATATTGGTTTACCAACATTTTTATGCAGTGGGTGTAACTAAATCAAATTAGACAATATTAGAAATATAATAGATTGATGTATAAGATCGATCCCCGTGTAAAAATAGCATAGTTTTTCATACAAATAGTATGGCAGCGCACTTGCGATTATACTTTTATTGCGGGTGCGCATAGGTGGAGACACTCGCTTACCATCAGGTGATCCTTCTGTGTGTCTGACAAGTATCACATAAAAAAATAATTTGTGGATCAGTGACTGCCATAAGACGAGCTTTTTTTTATGTGATAGGTGGCAGCCCAGCAGATGGATCACCTGATGGTAAGCGATTGCCACTGCCCATGGACACCTGCGATACCAGTGGAGTCACAAGTGCACTGCCTACCTTTAAACCGCAATTTCCCCTTGTATTAGGCCTCCGGCACCCTCACTCACCCAGCGAAACACAGCACAGTGCTGCTTCACGTCGGTTTTCTGTGAGGCTGTGGTATCGGTGAGCCGGCCGATTCATGCCGAAGCGTAGCTCTCCCACCGTAACCTAACGGCTTTTTTTATGCTAGAGGCCACAAACGAGCAAGCGAGTCACCTGATGGAAAGCAATCATCGCCGCCCATTCACATCCGCGAAATCGGAGAGATGTCTAACTACTTGGCCCAACTAGGCTAAAAATTTCATGTTTTTTTATTGATCTCAATCACGCCTGATGGAAAGCGACGAAGAAGTTGTAAAAATTAAAAAAAAACCGACCAAGTGCGAGTCGGACTCGCCCATGAAGGGTTCCGTAGCAGCAAGTAATATATATGGAAGGTAAATTGCGGTATACGGTTTATAACGTATTAAAAAAAACTAGTTATTAGATCTAGTCCAATCCAATTTTCGTTGTTTGTTTTCATGATTATGCACATCATATTTTTTTTTAATTTTATAATTCATTTATTATAGAAGTTAGAGGGGGGGGGGGGGGGGGGCACAGTTTACCACTTTGAAAGCGTCTCTTGCGCAAAGTATTGTGTTTAGAAAACATACCCCACACGTATAGGTCTGATGTTTTTTTGTTTTATATTATATTTTATTATGTCCAGCAGTGGACGTCTATTGGCTGAAATGATGATGATTATGATGAAAAGAAAATAAGTAATAAAAATCTAAAGTTTGTATGTGTTTGTGTGTATGTGTGTGTATGTGTAGATGCCTGGTCTTTTATGTTCATGTTAATTTAATTATGTATTCCCATAATAAATTATTTCATACATTCGTTCACTGTAAATGTAGTTTGAATGTAACGGGCTTCTCGATTATTTCTATTCATTATTGGCGAGGCTTCCGAGGTGGAGGGAGACATGTTTCCTTTTGCAAATTAAATTTCCGATGCTCTGTTGGAATAACAGTTGGAATTCATTTACTCTGTTTCATTTCTATTCCTGTTAAATGAAGATTATTAAATTTAGCAATAGACCCTGAAGGTCTTGATTTTGGTACGAATTCGGAGAAATGCGTTGTTTCTTTAACTCTTGTTGTACTTACCTACTACATAACCAAACTTCTAAAACTGTGATTGATTTATTTTTAGCGGTTTACGGTATACAGGGTGTATCGGTGAACATTTACATCCCTTTAACCACGTTTTTTTACCAACCATTCTGAACAACATTTGTTCTAAGACTTTTCGAAATTCATCGAATCATTTTTGACTCCCCATACAAAATAACCAAGTCACGTGACCGACTTTGTATGTAAAGTTGAAATTTTTATAAGCGAATTTCCAAAAGTATTAAATTCAAATTCAAATTCAAAGCATTTATTGCGTATCACATACAAAAATAAAGATGGAACATTTAAAATTAAATATAGATGTGACACTTTGTCAGGGCACAGCAATTTATAAGAGGGCGCACATTATTATTAATTACTTACACAATAAATAATGTTGTTCATAATGGTTAGTAGGACACTTGGTTAAAGGGATGTAAATCTTCACAGATATACTGTGTACTAAAGAAAAGCATGACCGAAAATAATCAAAAGTATTAACACAATTGTAAAAAAAAAATACAAATTAGGGCTAATACTAAATCCAGCACTGTAGGAAAATCTTTACATACCTAATGCTGCGTTCAAAAATCACATGCCTACTCAATACACTTATATTTTTATTTTATATAAATTAATCTTAATATTTCACAACAGCACATACATTAGCGTAGCGTAGCTCAAGCACCTGTGTTACGGATATCAGAATCAACAGCTGAATTACAAATATATGTAGTTTTTTTTATATTTTCACGTTGCATTATAACTATAATGTATCAAGACGGATATTAAGACGATATTTATTATGTGATACAACATTGTGTACTCACATATTTGACTCGACGTTTCGGCTACGTTACAGTAGCCGTGGGTGGTCACGAGCGGACGAGTGGTGAGTCCGCGTCTTGATACATTATAGTTACAAATATATGTATTTGAAATTCCGCTATTGGTTCTGACATCCCTAAAAGAGGTGCTTGAGCTACCTATATCGGAGTCAGACTAATGTATTGCCTACATTGTTTAGTATAATAACTTAGGCTAAGATTTGTAAATTTTGTGCAATAAAGTGTATCTATCTATCTATCAATGTATGTGATACTGTGAAATATTTATTTAAAAAAAACAAACTTGGATCATAGTCCAAGCGAAGTGGTGGCGTCCAAAGCTGTTGGAACTCCAAAGCTACTAATATCATCTAATGCATATAAAATATATTTTTTCTAAATACATACTTATAATACATAGAAACACCCAGACCAATACAAACAGATATGTTAAACATGTAACAACATATGCACACAATGTTTGTACTGTGCATGGATTGAACCCGTTGGACAAAAGGCAGCATTCAATACCACTGATCCAAACAAGTCTTCAAATATTATGTACTCATTTCATACTCAATAGTTTATTGCTTTCCATAAGGTACAATAAGTTGGTACTTATAATATAATTTATTAGAACACATTATTGACCCTATTCGGGCGCAACAAAAATTAGGAAATTTCATCACAAGTGTGTAATTTCCGGTTGCGTCCAATGTTATCTCTTCTGATCCCGGGGTACGCTTAGACCATGATCCATCAGAAACCACCCGAAACGTGAACGTGCTATCCTCACGATGTTTTCTTCATCGCTTATGGTATATTGAGCTGAAAATTAGTCGCTGACGATTTTAAATAATGAGGGTGACGTTCTCAACATTTGAGGGACTAAATAGAAAGGAAAGAAGAGCTAATAACATAAATACGCAAATTAGAAGACTTCTTGCCTGTATAGTACGGCACCCTTCGGCTAGATGCAGGGACGGTCTGCAAAAAGCCGTTAGTAAGTATAGACTTGATGCGTCAAGCCGAAGAGGGTGACCACTGATATAGACGTCGAAGACGGTGAAATGGAGAACGCTGGTAAAAGCCTATCTAATGGTGGACTGAGATATACTGATCATGATGGTGATGTTCCCTTTTTTTTTTATTTATTTTTTTTGTTTTTGGTTCTCCCAGGGGAAATGCGTTATGTCGGACTCCCCCCGCATGACAGCGGGGGTCTACCGACTAAAACCCCTGGGCACCCTCTCATCGTCCATAGTGGGGGGTCGTGGTGACGGGCACGAAGCCATGTGCACGACCCCCCGGACGGAGCCCGCCTACACGGCGGGCAGGACGCTGCCCCTCCCCCGGGTGAACTGGGGGGGGCGTTAGGGACAGCCGACGGTGAGCAGCCGTCCCTAACGAGCACTGGAGGTGACCGGTGCAATGCCGGCGCGGGTACCCCAGTACCGTGCGCAGGCTGGCCACCTCCAACGAGAGGAAGGAGACGCACATATTGTCGGCGTCTCCGACCCCTCCTCGCTCTTCGGAGCGCGTCGGCGGAAGGATCTTCCTCCCGCGAGCGCTCCGCCGCTTCCTTTCCTGCCACCACCTCCTCGCAGGAGGTGGCGAAAGCCTTCCAAGCCTCTTCCTCTGCCAGTATAGCTTCCACTATACTACCAAGGGTGAGGTTCTGGCCGACCTTCGCCACCAGTGCCTGGCGCTGCTGGTCCCACGACGGACAATACGCAAGCGTATGATCCGCCGTGTCATCAGCAGCGCCGCACTCGTGGCAGGAAGGAGCTCCCTCTCGGCGGATGCGATGCAGGTAATGACCAAAGCAGCCATGCCCGGTCATTACCTGCACCATCCTATAGGTGAGGGAGCCACGCATGGTGATGTTCCCTACTCAACCCTACGCAACAATGACACGACAAAAGTCGCACGCTACTGACGATGTGTTCCAGATTTAAAAACGCGAATTGATAAAAAAAGATAATTGGATTTTACCCAACGGACATAAAAGTGGAACGTGTCCCCGGGCGCGAGTGGTAACCACTCGTGTTCCCCGGACGCCATACCAACTCGTTTTAATTTATTTAACATACAGTTAATAATTGAATTTAAATTCGAAGTACACTATGAGAATAACTGTAACTACAAAACTAGAATCACAATGTCACGTACAGAGCGACAAATCTATTTGAGCTGATGGAAAAATTTGGGAGATGTTTTTCTAAGAAGTGACCCGAGTGATACTCAAGTATTCAAGTATTTATTTGCAAACTAAGTGTACATACAAAGATGGTCTTACAGGTATTATTACAAATGTACTTATGACTTAGCAACTTTTTTCGGTATTGCAAATTATAGCCTTAAATTGTCTAAGAATAGAGCATTATTAACAAAGGAGTTACAACAACTATCATATATATTTGTACTGTTGTACGTTTTGTATAAATTAATTAATTTACTATTTGTTTTACAAATATTCATCAAGAAAATAGATCAAAATCAAAATCAAAAATGTCTTTATTCAATTTAAGTCCATACAGAACATTTATGAATGTCAAATATTATGTTATCTACCGCTGATTCGGAATGTCAATTTCTACCGAGAAGATTCAGCAAGAAACTCAGTAGTTACTCTTTTCAAATAATATGGTAATTACAATATTCATTCTTATACAAATTATGATAACAGTGACAGTATGATATACAATGCTTATAATCAATATCGTTTAGATAAATCGTCAAAGAAAAAGTATGAAATGAATTATACATTAGAGGACAGGCGAAGAGATCAACATGTCCAAGAATCCTTATCATTCAAATAATCATCTACTTTATAGTAGCCTTTCTGCATTAGGCAGTTTTTTACATGCAACTTAAACTTATGTACAGGTAAATTAATGATATTTTGAGGTAACTTATTAAACATTCTAATGCTCATTCCTACAAATGAATTTCCAGTTTTATGAAGTCTTAGATTTGGGACAGCAAGCCATGTTTATTTCGCGTGTTAAAGCTATGAAAATCTGATTTTTTATTGAGATGATACGGTTAAAATATTAATTTCCTTGAATACTTCTCTGAGTGAGTCACGTGATCTAAGACCGTAGATGGCACGGATGGCCCTCTTCTGCAAAATGAAGATGGCTTGTAAGTCAGCACCAGATCCCCACAGTAGTAGACCCCCCACAGTAGTAGATGCATTTAATTTAAAAGTATATCTTTAGTGTTTTATTAAACCTTCTGTATTTTTTTTCATCTGTGCTGTGTTGTGTTTCGCTGCTTGAGTGAAGGTATCGGAGGCCCAACTAAACTCCATTGGTGTGGCGAATGTTTATGGGCGGTGGCAATCGCGTACCATCAGTCGATCCGTCTGCTCGTCTGCCACCTATCACATAAAAAACGAAAAAATAATCTCTAATGTCCTGGGGCAACCTACAACTTAATAGCCATGTACTAAGATTATATAAGACATTATTATCGAGATTATTGACCCACGATCTGCATAGTATGTAGTAGGTATGTTTTCAATATTTTTTTCCGTCTCTCTGTTTCTCGTCGAACCACGCCGAGATCAATATACGCGCGAAAATATTATGTGCGCTTACGCACGCTTGTAGTAAAACGCCCCACCATTAATGGAATTTTTTAACCGACTTCTGAAAACTGAAAAAGGAGGAGGTTCTATGTTCGGTTGTATGTATGTTTTACGTCTATAGAATTAGAATGTGTCAATGTCACTTTTGTGCCAAATAAGCATTGTCGCACCAGAATAAAACCCATAGAATGAGAATGTGCGGCATCCTAAATATATGAGTACAACGACCTGCCAATGTCACTTTTGTGCCAAATAATCTTTGCCGCTGCATCATTTACTTTAACAAACTTGACGCTCACACGTGATACTACAATAAAAGACAAAGGACGAGTTGCAAAGTTAGTCACGCCTTTGAGCCCGAAAACCTCTTATATTAAAAACGCCATTGTCACGCAGGAGTCTGGCGAAATTCCTCTATTTATTTCAAATTGTTAAACGTTCAGATGCCACACCGAAAAGGCAACGTGGAGGCAATTAAATAAACTTCCTGAAGCCGCGCAACAGCCCTGCCGTTAGGTCGAGGAAAAAACTCGGCGTGTCGCCTTAAAATGGAACGCAAAAAATCCCTGATGGAAGTCCGGACAGGGCCGGGTCGCGGTGAAATACTCTTCCTCCCTTTTACGAAGATTTAAATCGTACTCGTGTAAATTGTATTATTGGCACGGTTAATTCGGGTTTATTAGGGAATTCCTGCAATCTGTTTAGTGACTCCCAAAGACTACTAAGGGCCGATTTTATAATCCGTAGTTACCTTTTGGTTAAATTATCTATAAATTAACTGTCTAACGCTCCGTTGGTTTAAGGGTAAACCGGTAGTACCGGGCCATGATCTCGGGGTCCTGCTCGGGTTTGTGATCACCAATCCGCATTAGGCAAGCGTGGTGATTAAGCCCAATCCCATCATAGTAGCGATGACTTGATTTCTATGTTGGAGGCCTTTGCAATGCAGTGGGACAGTATGTAGGCTGATACTTTACTGTCTAACCAAAAGTCAAAGTGAAAGCGTCAAATTGACTAGATTCGCCGGGTAGGGCTAAAACAAGCCGCATGGGCTGGTGCATTTCAAAGGTTTTAAATTAGTGTCCAGAGGTTTTTAGTGTACAAATTTGGTGTTTATTTGTGTA